>JALMQS010000068.1:1455688-1700175 GCA_024734495.1 Forficula auricularia
TAGTTAATAAGTTTTTTTAAAAACTAATACAACAAATTCTTATGCGGTAGAGAAAAATTGATGGTGATGCTTGGATAGGTTTGTTTCTTTAATTTTAGACTTTTTAGATCTAATTTAGGGTGTCAGATGTTGTAGGAGAATAAAAGTTTATTTAATTTAATTTTATGTTTTAATGAAAAAAAGTCTTCTTTAAAGTAATTTACAATGTTTATAATGTTTATAATGTTTATAATGTTCGACACAGCACAGTTTGAATTTTTGGGCACTACACGATTGGAACTTGGAGAGAGGAGGTTTTTTGTAAAGAGTATTTATGAGAAAAATAAAATATATAATTATACTGGGTTAGATGGAGGGTAGTACGGGTTTGACCGTTTAGTGTCACACGAAATGATGACAACCCAGGAGAACGAAGTGAAGTACGCGATGTTAAATACTACGGGTTAACCGTTCGGTTGGTCCACTCAATGTGACCAGTACTCACTAGTGTTCAGGCAGAGATTTCACTAATACTAATGAGGGGACTTATTAGAGTCCAGCCTCTTAGGAGACCTATTAGAGTCTGGCCTAGGAAGTATAGTTAATCTCCGCGCGAACCATTCTAAGGCGAGAAGTCTAGCGCGACTTCCCGCCCGAATCATTCTGAATTATGTGGCTGGAACAGCCCTTCTTATATTATTCTAGTATGCTGATACTGCATAAGCTTGTAGACGAGCGGAGGACAGAGGGAGATTGCTTCAGGCAGCGTGAGAAAGCAATTCAGCATTTTGCATGGCAACGACACTTTTAGGTCTTTTGAGGCCTTGGAGCTTACAAAAGTTGAGAAGCTAATTATGTTATTTGGTGGTTTGATCCTACCGACTGCGCCAATTATGTTGTTTGACGGGTTGTGTTAATTTCAAATAAAACAAAGTTTTACGGATGGCACACGATTTATTAAAAGGTGAGTATAAATACAGGAGCTGGTGAAGGTACTGAAGCTTTGGATAATAATAGATCAGTCTTCACCAGCATGAGGTACACTGTTCACGTCGGATGGGTAATAGTAAGTAAGTGTGATTGATTAGTAATTGAAAGTAATTGCCTCTCTTCAATTTGGGAGACGACCTTTTATAGGCGTTGAGCCGACATCTAGAGGCTGCACGCTTGATAGGCTCCTTGAAACAGCCAATCGGACGCATCTCTTAATGTGGCCAATCCCGGGTGCAGCTAGGTCGTATGCATCTGATACTGGATGAGGCAAAGGCCGCAAATTGAGCAAAGGCGGCAAATTGAGCCCCCCCTTAAAGGTGGCAAAATTGAGGCAAGGGTGGCAAATTGGAGGCAAGGGTGGCAAAAGCGAGGTACTGAGGTACGGGTGGCAAATTGAGGTAGAGGGTGGCGAAGTCATCTTCGTCTTGAGATGTCTGACTTGCATTTTTACAAGATTCTTATTATTCTAAACATTATTATAATACAAAGGTGGAAGGCTGAAGTATTGGCACCTGAAGGGTTGCCAGATATAATTAATCTAATGAATTTATAGAGGTAGGATGTGATATCGGCACACTGGATAGTTGCCAGGTATAACTCCTCCACCCTACTAGAAAATTTATCCGCCTATGGATTTAGAATTTTCTCCAGGTCTGGGCATCCTGAAGGTTGCGCATTCTATATTTGTAATTGTTTTCCTATTTTTTTGTCAGTTTCCTTGTCATTTTAAAGGTAATAATTGCTTTAAGTAGAAATATTAAAATTATTATTATTATTGTAATTAGTATAATGTTTATTGTCTAGGATGCGAACCCATTTCTTCTTTCGATTTCTTTCAATTTAATGTCCTCAACTTTAATTTTTGTAAGATCATAAAATTTTGCGGTCACTTTATTGTTATTCTGTTTGTTCTTGATCTTTTTTAGGTTAGAGTTTGGGGAGGACAATTTCTTCTTTGCAGGATTCAGGGAGGTTTGCACTGGCACATTATTCACTTGCACATCTTTGTTTATATTTTATATATATCTAACACCAAGATATTCCTTGATGTTTGAGCAACTTACGAATACATTAGCGCTGTTTTCCACACTTATTATTATTGTACTGAATGGGGAATTGATCATAAAATCAGGGAAATATTTTGAGGATGAGTTTCACATTTTTCGTGGGATTTATTAATAATTACATTTCTTAAATACAGTCGCGCTGGCTCCTCGAAATCTTGCAATAACTCACTTCGTCATGATTTGCCATGCATTCCGGCTTGCGACTTATTTCGATGCTTGTTTGGAAGGATGTAATTATGTCATTTTTTGTTCTAAGAGTTGGCGAACTTAAATCCAGCAAGTCGAGTTGGATAGAAAGTAATTTTTTGTGTCGTTGGCCGAAATGTGATCCTCTTCAAGAATATTATAAGTTGCTTTAAATTACTTTATTTACTTCATTTATTTATTCAAATTATTGAACTATTATTATTTAATTAAATTATCTTTAAAATTTTATTTCTAATTACTTGATCAAATATATTCTATTATGCAATTTTTTTTTTCATTTTAAACTTATTTATACATTTTTATATAATTTCCGATTTTTCTCAAACTCTTCCCATTAAATTTGCGCCTTTTGCGTTTCATCTTTACCACTCTAATCAATGCTTATAAAAACTTTGGTCTATCGGCTTTATTTTTCTCTGAAATTCCACATACCTTTGAATTTTTTCTGATTTTAATTGTGTTATTTTAAACCGAGACATATTTTGAAATTAACCTTTTCTGGAGCTACCATCCTTTCTACCTGAATAATTTTTATTATATTTTCCTTTGTATTTCTATTCCTAAATTCGTTTTTCCTACTTTTTCAATAACATTTTCCTTGTCTTTATTCTTATCTAGTTTTTCAAATTTATTATTTGTTTCATTTCCCACTTTCTTATTATTATTTATTAATTCCTTCCCTTTCATTTCTTCATTTCTATTTCCTAGTATTAAATCATTACTTAATTCTGTATTTATTCCTATTTCATTTTGTCTATTTAACTTACTGCTACTAATTTCAATTGGACGAAATTCACCTGCGTTTTTAACTAACCGGTCCTTTTCGCAATTGGATTCAAAACTTGAGTTTGATGAATCACTATCTGCATGAGATACAGCTGCGTCGTGTTCAGACCGCTCTTTTTCATTGCAAGAAGTCAAGTGATTGTTTATTGTTTGTTCACTTTTATTACCGTCGGAATCACTGATGTCTGATGATTGAAATTCAACTGCGTCTTTAATTGACCGTTCTTTTTCGTCATTAGCCTCATGTGCTTCCGGATAATAAAGATGAAATTTGCCTCCATCTAATGTTACACAAGTTCCTTTACTGTCCCAGATAAAATTTAATTTGTTTAGTGTGTCGATTCCAACTAGCATATCAAAATCTTTGTGAAAGTCGAAAACTAAAAATTTGGATCTTACATTAAACATGTCAATGAATGTACATTTATCTAAAGTCGTTTCCCCATTAAATGTTAAAACATAATTTATTTCATTAAATTTTTTGAATTTTTCAACTACATTCGGTTTTACTACGTTACAGGTAGCTCCGGTATCTAACATAATTTTAAAGCCGTTTAAAATGATAAATGGTAATTTGCTTGTTGTTTTCCCCGAGCTAATTTGATAAACTACCTTCTTCTGGTGTGGTTCGGGTGGCCCATTTCTAAAAAATTCTGGTTTGTTTCGGTTTGGAAAAAGCTCTGTTGATTTCCTTGATTATTTCTATTCGATCTAATTGTCTGTGTCGACATCGGGGTGGGGTAATCGTTTCGCGGGATTGGTTTTGATTTTGTTGGGGAAAATTTTGATTGAATCGTTGGGGGAAATTTTGTTGGGGGAAATTTTGTTGAGGGTAATTTTGTTGGGGATAATTTTGCTGAGGATAATTTTGTTGGGGATAATTCTTTTGAGAAAAATTTCGCCGGGATTGGTTTCTAGGCGTAAAATTTCCATTAATTTGATTTTGGTGAGGAAATCTTTGTTGGAACTGGCCTCGTTGGGGGTGGGGTTGACTTTGTGAAAAGCTTTGATAAAACCTCGGTGGGTTGTTAAAATTTGGAGTGTTAAATTTTCTAAAATTTCCTGGTTGGTTCTCTCTAAAAAATAAATTTGTTCTATTAGCCAAATATTGGTATATTTCGCTAATGTGATTAAAATTTTGTGCCAGGACTTGCGACCTTTCGGGTTCTGGGAGGGATCTGGTGAAAACCTCGGTGGAATCTCTATCGAAATGTTTTTTTGCTATATTTTTTGCTATTTGGGATTCACTTGAGGAGTCTATTCGGCTTGCAAATTTATTAATTAGGTCTAATATTTCGTTATATTTGTCATGGATTTTAATTTCACTATATTCTAATTTGAAAAGTTCCCGTCTAAGAGTAACTTCATCTTTTTTTTCTTTAAATATAAGCCTCAAATTATTTTTAAGAGTGGGCCAATCCTCGCAATGCATATTTGCTAGATGTGTGGCTGCTTCTCCTTTTATTTTATTTCTAACGTATAAGAAAAAGAGGGGACCCTGATCATCTGGGATGGTGGTTTTTACCGTTTCGGTTGTGGAAATAAATCTTTCCAGTTCTTGGGAATCTCCGCTAAAAACGGGAATGCATTCAAGTGCGTGGCTTATGTTCATGATGATTAATTTTGCAAGATTGAGAGAAAATTTTTTTTTTTTTTGTTTAATCTAGGGGGGGGAGGTGGGTGGGTTGTGTGAAAACAGTGCCTGTATTCGTACTCACTCAGTGTTGACTGCGCCCTTCGAATCCTGAGATTCTAGAATTTCTTGATTTCTCCGGCTGGCTCGTCCGCTCCTCGTTAAGGCAGTGGCAATTGCGTCCGCTGGAGTCGTGTCCTGTTTCGTCGTGGCTTCGCTGGGAGTCGCGTTAGGTCTCGGTGGGGATTTATTTTTCCTCGAGTGACTTCTGTTAGGTTTACACTGGGGACCCGTCAATGAAGGTGGTCGAGAGATAAATGGAAGTTTTCCACACTACTCAGGCAAAGATTTAATAATCGCCACTAATAACCGTGTACTAGTGTCCTGAGCTCCTATCCGACTGCGCCAATTATGTTATTTGGTGGTTTGATCCTACCGACTGCGCCAATTATGTTATTTGATGGTTTGTGTTAATTTCAAATAAAACAAAGTTTTAAGATGGAACACGATTTATTAAAAGGTGAATATAAATACAGGAGTTAGTGAAGGTACTGAAACTTTAGATAATAATAGATCAGTCTTCACTAGCATGAGGTACACTGTTCACGTCGGATGGGTAATAGTAAGTAAGTGTGATTGATAGTAATTGAAAGTAATTGCCTCTCTTCAATTTGGGAGACGACCTTTATAGGCGTTGAGCCGACATCTAGGGCTGCCGATGATAGGCCCTTGAAACAGCCAATCGGCGCATCTCTTAATATGGCCAATCCGGGTGCAGCTAGGTCGTAGCATTTGTCTGGATGAGGCAAAGGCCGCAAATTGAGGCAAAGGCGGCAAATTGAGGCAAGGGTGGCAAATTGAGGCAAGGGTGGCAAAATGAGGCAAGGGTAGCAAATTGAGGTACGGGTGGCAAATTGAGGTAAGGGTGGCAAGAGTCATCTTTGTCTTGAGATAACGACTTGCATTTTACAATTCTTATTATTCTAAACATTATTATAATACAAAGGTGAAGTTTAGTATTGGCACCTGAAGGGTTGCCAGATATAATTAATCTAATGAATTTATAGAGGTAGGATGTGATATCGGCAACTGGATAGTTGCCAGGTATAACTAGCTTATATAATTTTATTGATGGTGCTCTGCGTCTCCGTTAATTTATTTTAAACGAATGAGGGGAGGGGGGATAGTTTATTGTTATATTTGTTCACAGTTCTACTTATTTGTACTTAATTCTTGTATTGAATTTTCTATAATTCTATATATACAATAAATAAATAAAATAAATAAAAATAGTAATTTACTCTAATTAAGATTATGTTTTCCTTGTAGACTGATGATGGTGTGAGAATATCCGCCGAAACGTCTCATAAGTTTTTCATGAAAATAAATTTGTTAGAATATAAAGAAATTTTATTTCCTTTTTCCTAACGAAGACATTACATCTGTTTTCAAGGTTTTCAAGAGCCTCAAAAAACACCACAATTTATAAAAACAATTAAAATTTTTTTTAATGTATAAGTAGTTAACAAAACTAAAATTAAATTATTTACTAGCGGAATGAATAATATTAATATCATTATAGAAGAACATATTTGCATATTGAATTTAGCTAGTTATTTTTACAGATAAATAATTTTTGAAATATTTTTGAAATTAATGTTTTAAAGAGAAAAATATATGTTAATATATAATTCTATTTTTTGAACCCCCCAATTTCAGACCCAGAAAAAAATAATAACTCTCTTTTTTAATATATAGGTTCATTTTATAGTATATTTCTTTTCTTTTTACTTTATCCAATGCGAAGCATGGGGAAATTATTGTAATCGGTCTCGCGGCAAGCGCGACTTCAAAGGGTCCTCAGGTAAAGACTACGGAACCCATGGACTCAATTAAGGTCACAAATTGAAGTATTCAATTAGATTGAATTTTAGCACGTGACGGTTTTGCCAAAAATTACCTGGAATCTCGTCGAGAGGCCAAAAAGTGCCATTTTTTTTGGAAGTGCGTGGGGATGGATGGATGGATGTATGTATGTTATCGTTTTTTTCGTCCACGAATTTTTCCACACTGTTGCACCGATTGAATTAAAATTGAAAACCTACCATTATTTTAACAAAATGAAGCGCTGATTAGTTTTTCGTACATATCGGTCCACAAACATTAGTACTTTATTTCCGTACTTTTTTAGTTTTTTCTAAATATCTTGAAAATGACTTAACCAATTTTGATGAAATTTAATATCCTAATTAAGTACCTTAGGGACCACAAAAAAGGTTAAATAAAGTTTTTAGTAAAATTATATTTTAAAGTACTTTACTCTAGAACATATTAATATTTCAAATGAATTTGGATAAAGTTTAGCCACGATCCGTTGCAGTTTATTTATGTTAGTGTTTAGTTTGAAAATCTTATAATTTCCATCATTGGGATTCAGTTCCATAATTTATTAATGTAATTTTTGTTTTTCAGTGGATGAGGAACAAAATAAGTGTTTATTTACGACTTATCAATTGCAACGTTTCGCCACTTTTATTCCATCTTCTTCACTCTCTTGATAAATAAAGCTCCAAACACTTTGTCAATTTTTTAAGCTCTGCCATTATTATACATACAGACACTCGAATACATTTCTATTTTATCATCAACAACTCAAAAAAGATGTTTATTTGAT
Organism: Forficula auricularia; assembly: GCA_024734495.1. Classification (NCBI taxonomy): domain Eukaryota; kingdom Metazoa; phylum Arthropoda; class Insecta; order Dermaptera; family Forficulidae; genus Forficula; species Forficula auricularia. The sequence continues at coordinate 1,463,028 of JALMQS010000068.1, forward strand.
AATCCGTTGAATTAATCCTAATCGAAATTCACGGGAATTTCGCCCAGCTCGGGTTATCTTATCGAATAACAGGATTCTTTCCTTTCGAATTTCTCGGCTTAGTCAGTGTCCGGAAATTCTCCGGGCAACATCGAGAGCTCGATTAAAGGTAAATTCATTACATACTATAATTGATAAGTCGTAAATAAACACTTATTTTGTTCCTCATCCTCTGAAAAACAAAAATTACACTTATAATTTCCATTTTTAACCCCCCCCCCCCTTAATTTTAGGTCCGATTTCAAACAAAATCTAATCAGATCTTAATCAAAATGTACCAAAACTTCATGTCAAATTTCGTTTTGAGATACTATTGAGCGTAGGTACATAAAATTTGGTAACGTACTAACAAATTTTGAAAAAACAATCAATACCTATGTATTTTTAAAAAATGAATTTGTAGTAAAAATATGCCAAATTTTGAATATTTTTGAAGCCAGGTTAATGTAAAAAGTGATCTCCAGAGGTTAAATTTTCAAAAAAATTCCGGTTACCTCCAAGCCCCCCTAGAGCCCATCAACCTACTTTGTCCCCCGCACAGCACGGTCCTGGATGCATGCCCCAATGTGGAAAATAAAAATAATATAAACGTTTAACACCGAAACTGAAAACATATGCCAAAATGCCTAATTTCATTTTTACTTCCACTAAGGGCCGGTTGTATGTCGCAAAGTAAATGCTTTTACCACTAACAAACGGTAGATGATAAATGGAGGGACTGGGATGGCCAATCAGAAGACAGGCACTGAAAGTGGCCATCCCAGTCTCTCCATTTATCATCTACCGTTTGTTAGTGGTAAAAAGCATTTACTTTGCGACATACAACCGGCCCTTAGGAACCACCCGTCCATAAATTACGTCACAAAATAAGGGGTGAGTGGACATGTCAGATTTGTGACAAAATGTGACAGGGGGGGGGTCCTAAATCGATGCACTTATCGAATATGAATATAAGGATACCTCTAAGGAAACCGGTGTAGGTTTTAAGTGAAACATTATTAATAAATGAAGAGTAAATATATAAAAATTGTAGGTATATAAAAAAATATGGGGTTTCACAGGAATAAAAAAAAACAGTTTTTTATGAAACTCAATATATTTCGGGCTACTACCACACTCCAAATGTATACCCGTAAACTACCGAAAATACATCGTCTCTTAAAAGTTTCGCCTCTTTAATTTTTGAGTGGATGGGGGGAGGAATAATTATGAATATATTTAAATTTAAAATTTAAATTTAAATTTCATTTTTCCTCTTGAAAACAAAAAATAATGAAATGATTTATGAACTGCAAAAAATTTGCAGGCTGAATCATGGAAATTATTCAAATTTACGCGGTTCAATTAATTTAATTAATTACAAAAAATATATTTAATGTTTCTTAATTTAAAATGAATTGGAGTCTTTCATTTCAAAATTACAATTATATTTCAAATTTGCCTCGTTAATTAATTTAAATTTAATTTTTCTTAATTTAAAATCTATTGGTGTTTTTTAATTTTCATTCGAGTTCAAACGAATACAATATTATCGCGACACAGTCTAAATCAAAAATATATAGTTTTAGTAACAGAAATCAAGATATAATTATCAATGTTTCAATGGTGTAATGGCTAGAGCTAATGCCCTTCAGTCAACGCCCAACGCTGAGCCTATGAGCCAAGAAACAACTCTGAATGATCTTTTAAAAAATCAGCCAAAAGGAGAAACACCGATAGTGAGATCGGTGAAGAAAATATTAAGAAGAAACCAAATATGGCTTCAACCATCACACTCACGAACAGATTCGACCCACTGACGGAATTGAACAATGAAGAAACCAACCAAAGTGCAAGTGCCACACATCAAACAAGCTCTCAAACAACTGCCATAAAAAAGCAAAAACCACCACCACCTATTGTACTTAAAGCGATACCTATTAAAGAAACGTATAATATATATAGATGTAAGTATAAAAATGTAAATATACTTACTGTAAAATTATATTAAATATCAAAAGCTGACAGCATGTACACTAAAATTGTAATGGTAAGCCTTTAAGGCAGGAACAACAAAGTATATAAATAAAAATTAATAAATAAACTACATTGTAAGATAATTGTATGTACTACTTGAATTATAATGTATTTAAAAAAAATGTATATAATTGTAAATAAAGATTTTAAATTGAAATTGAAATTGAAATTGCTAATGCCCTTAGTTCAAGAGTTCGTCGGTTCGATTCTAGGTAAGTCGTTAATTTTTTTAGAGAAATTTCTCTAAGAGTTGTTACAAATTAATCTAGACAAATATATATAGTATATATATATATATATATATATTCAGTTTTTTCTTTTTTTCATTTTTTTATACCTCTTCAAAATGTGGTAGGTAGATCTTTATGCCCCACCCTGTATTTAAGTAGTGCGAGTGAATTAGAAGAAAATTGAGTTCCGGGTGACTCATTACGTCAATCATTTTGGAGGTGTGTGTGTGTGTGTGTGTGTGTGTGTGTGGTCCTGGAAACCCCAGTACTCGTTCTCTTTTTCCCCGGCTCCACCTGAACGTTCTGAAAATTGTCTGTTTGATAAAAACGGGCATCTGCTTGCCACTCAGCGCATTTAACCACACACGTGCCCTATGGCCCTATATACGAACCCATCGAGGATGTTTTAGCCCACCTGCTCATCTTTATCGCCCCCGCACCCGACACGCGTTTTCACCCTTCTCCCAATTTAAATGGTGATGTTAAACAAATTCAATTCCTCTCTTTTTACGGCCATCACACGTGCAACTATAGATGTACACTTTTATCTCATGTTGTAACCTTATCATTTTTTTTATTTATTCAATCAAAAGCTACATGGTACAAGAATTACTAGTAAAACAATTATTTGTTTAACTAGTACATATTTTTATCTAGCTTACATGTTCTTTTATTTTAATCACTGAGAAAGTTCTGTTCCAAATACATCACCCTTGCTTATGAACAATGTCCACAATGTTTATTTTCACATCCCCGTGTGTCTGGGATTATTTTAAAAAAAATAGAACATCTTTCTTCTATTTAAAGATAAAAAATATATCGATGTCATAAACATGACATGATAACCACCCCTAGACAGTAGAGTAAATAGAAAATACATGCTTAATCAAAAACTCACACTTCCCCATATTAAACTTTATTCAATGATACGGATGCATTGCATCCTACACAAAGGAAATATTGGGTATACTATAAGTAACTGAATCTTTAATTGAAAAGTTTTTGTTTTGCCGAGAGTAACAGAGTTGTTGATTCACAAAGAGAAACAAAGAGGTTGTCCTCTGCTTGATGCAAATAAACATACACACATAAACTATATATCGAGATGATATATCTGTATGTATATATTATTTATTTGTTTGAGACTTGGTCTTCATCATCAGTCTTTTTTAATTATAAATGTTGTTTTTCATGGAGTCAATATCGTATGGATATTGAAAATTTGATGTTCCTTCTTCACTGGTGGTCAGCTTAGAACTAAAGACATTATTTTGGTTCACATTCAAATATAACAATATGTTTCCCTTTCTCCTTGTTTTACAAAGAGAAAGGCTGACAATGGAAGGGTTTGTTTTTCTTTTTTTCTTTTATCTTTTGTTAGCAAACATCTTAAGCAGATTGCTATTTGATAATTCAATTTGGTTGTTCAAACAAAGTTTTGAATTTCTATTGAATGATTTCAAAATTTCTAACGATTCAATTGCGCTAATTAATTTTGGGTTTCTTTCTCCTTTTATTAATCTAAAACCTGTTCCTTCTGGGAAAGAGTGATTGTTTGAATTTAAATGTTCCGCAAAAGAGTTTTCATTCTTTTTATTTTTAAAATCTCTAATATGTTCATTTAATATATATGTGTGTATGTTTATTTGCATCAAGCAAAGGACAACCTCTTTGTTTCTGTTTGTGAACTGAATCTTTGTCTGTTTCAATCTAAAAGATTAGGTTTCCAAGAAATCTTCCACCACATGATGTATATTAACTAATTAATTGATTCTAATTAGGTTGTCATGGCAACAACAATGTATTTATTATTATTGATATAGAAAATAAACAAACATGTTCTTCGTTATAACCGAAGAGTGATCCGCAATTGGAATTAGGTGTACATCTCTTTGGAAGTATTTTGGAAATATTTGGAAGTACTTGGAAATATTTGGAAATTTTTGGATCTACTTGGAAATATTTGGAAGTACTTTGAAAATATTTGCAATTACTTGGAAATATTTGAAAGTACTTGGAAACATTTGGAAGTACTTGGAAATATTTCGAAGTACAAGCAGTGCTGGATTTCCGCCTAGGCCCACAAGGCCCGGGCCTAGGGGCCCAGCCGGCCTGGTGGCCCCGGTTGCGGAGTCTTTTTTCAACCTAAAAAGATCACAAGGGATCTACAACAGGCATTACAAATACTCTACATTCAGTATATTTATTGTTTTTGTTCCATATAATTGTTGTTTCCCTTTTTAAAATTTTTTCTCTTGATCTGTTTGTATCATATTGTTTATTTTCTTTGTAATTAAATTGGCCTAATATTGTATATTAAAAAGGCTAGATGACTCTACAAATACAATGTTCTTGAATAAAAAAATATATAGTGTACTAGTGCATTTAATTTGCTAAATTTCCAAAATAGCTTCGAGATGGTGTGTGGGGTGGGGAGGGACCAAATGTCAAGTGCCTAGGGGCCCTGGGTCTCTTAAATCCGCCCCTGAGTACAAGTGGAAGTATAGGTGTACAGCATATTAGGTCGCGGTTCACCCCTCGGTTCTAACTAATATGTGATATGTACCTATTAATACTTCATAATTTATTTATAAAATATATTAAATATAAAAAGGAATTACATTTGAATCTCCGTACCTAAGTCGAATTTAAAGGAAATGAAACTAATTTTTGTAATCGAATTTCGAGGTAAGTATAAATGTTAATGAAGAATAATTTTGACCCTCTGGTCACTCACCACCCCACTAAACCTATCTCCCTAACACACTCGCCTAAGATCACTCTCCACCCCACCAACCCTCTCCCCACCCCCTGGACCCTCCGCCCCAGATCAGCCTTCAAACCACCAAATCTATCCATAAAAGACGAACACATTTATTTTTATATACAGGTTGCAGTAAAAACCGGTTTTTAGTAAGAACGCGTTCTTACTAGTTAAAAGGCATTTTGCTGAATACCTTTGTGGCAACTAGAGTTTACTGATGTTGGTTTAATTTGGAAGGTAGAATTTTCATTTTTGACCTTCCGCCCCATTTAGGGTGTTTATTTTCAAAAAATTTTAAACGAAAATGTCAAAAAATAGAAGAAAAGTTATAGAGGATGTAATTTTTGACATTTTCGTTTATAGATTTTTGAATATAAACACCCAAAATGAGGAAAGATAAAAAATGAAGATTCTAGACCCTTGAACCAAACACAACCAACATCAGTAAATTCTAGTTGCGACAAAGGTATTCAGTGAAACGCGTTTTAACTAGTAAGAACCCGTTCTTACTAAAAAATGGCGTTTTACCGCAACAAATAAAAGAAAAAGTTTATTGCTTTTGATTATCCTTGGGCTGCCTTTCTATCAATTCATCATTAAATTCTACCATGCCATCTTCAATACCTCTAATTAATTATTTTTCTTTTAATTAATTAAGAATGTATAAAACCAGTTTTCTAATTAATTAAATTCCCTAATTTTAATTTATAATAATATTTGTAATGAACTATTAGTGGGATTTAAAATTAAAAAAACTATTAATTTTTAAAAAGAAATTGAGAAAAATATAATTGTAAATTTTCATTTTTTTTGTACTCCCGCTCACACTTATTGTACGTTACCATGCGCAAAAGCATAAAAGACGAACGCACACACACACACACATTATTTATTAAATACAAGACGATAGTATAATAGTAAAAATATATTATTTAAAAAAAAACTGATATGGCCATCCACAAGAGTTTACTATATACCTGACCACTCTCTTATATTTAATATTGAATTTAAATAATCTATAATTATTCGCGAAAGAACCCCCCCCATCTTAATTTTGGACCCATTAGCAATCAATAATATATTCCTTTAATTATGAGATTGTTTTATTAGAAATATCATCTTTCTTCAAATTTTGTTTGGAAATATTTTTGACCCCCCCCCCTCCACCCTCAATTTACTATAGTGAATCATTTTCATAGGGTCGTATATAGTGTTCATGTGCAAAATTTCGTCTTCCATTAAAGGCTTAAATACTTACCTATATTGATAGCTCTGATTTTTTAACCCCCCCCCAATTTGGCCCTCCAAAAAATAATCTTTCTCTCTTTTTTATTATAGGTTCATTTTATGGTATATTTCATTTTTCTCGTTTTTTTTTTCAGTTTGAAAATCTTCTAATTTTAATTTTAACCCCCCCCCCCTTTCACCTCCCTCTCCCCCTTAATTTTTTGTTCTATTTCAACCAAAATTTAATCAGCTCTTAATCACAATGCACCTGAACTAATTAATAAAATAAAGGGTGTGTAGTTTCACTAGTGAATGAAATAAAACTCAAAGAGGTTTATACAAACTCAATATATTTCAATAATCCGAAATATATTGAGTTTGTATAAACCTCTTTGAGTTTTATTTCATTCACTGTGAAACTACACACCCTTTATTTTATTAATTAATATCATGTTTCACCTAAAACATACACCACATTCTCTAAGTAAAAAAGCACCTAAACTGCCTGTTCAATTTTGTTTTGATATTCAGACTAGTTTTTTGAGCTAGTGGGTCCACAAAAATTTGGTAAAGCACAGATTAACATACTAACAGACATTTTGAAAAAACAGTTATTATCTCGAAAATATAATTTTTTTTATGTTCACTTATTAGGGCTTTTTTGTAGACCGAAATTCCACGGTTTTACCCAATTTTTTTAAATAAAATTTTTCCAGCCGTTTTTGAGATATTTCGAAAAAAAAAACACTTTATCCATATGTACGTTTACAATACTTTTTTTTTAAATGATATTGATGTGAGGAGATACACCAGAAGGTGCACCCCTAAAGGCCTGTATGGGCTGGCCCCTCCACCGTGAAAAGAACATATTAGAAGGAAAAGAAGCCGGGATCACGAGCCAAATCTCAGAAAGTTAGATACAATCCAATTTACTAAGTTTTAAGGGCTTCGAGCAGTGGTAAATTCTCCGCGCGATAAATTAGGTTAAATTTATCTCCCACTTATTTTTTATTACCAGACCCTATACTTACAGAAAAAATGTCTGGGTATAGCCGGGAATCGAACCCGAGACCTCCGGGTTGCCAGCCAGTTATTCTGACCATTACACCAGGGAGGCGGACCATACCCTCTATGATAAAGTAATTCTACATTACTATCTTGATATTTATTATATAAATTTATTATTTAAATTAACTTTAATTATAATTTCTTTGAAGATGATTTTTTGTTTGTCACGATTTTGGATTTCTTCCCCTTGATTTTATGATAATAATTAATTTCAATTTTAAATGGTACTTTGCATAAAATAGATATAAATAGCGAACTGTATTAATTCAATTTAAACGAGAAGGAAACTATTTAACGCTGCTCTAATACAATGAATGAATGAGCTCTGATAGCAAAACACATGAATTAATTATCATCTCTGTGAAGGGTTGCTTGTGGCGGATGATTAGCCATTCTGTGTGTGTGGGGGGAGGACCGGCCCCCGATTATCCAATTATCGCATTATTTCCATCTGGATCGTGTTATGTGGGGGGTTGAGGCGCCCTGAAGGGTGCCAGCCTGTACCACCGGGCGCCCCCTCTTTCTACACCTCGCCCCAAAAAGCAGATGTTCTTTACCTTTGATTGATCAGATAATTAGATGGATCATCGCAAGTTTTTTATGCTTTTTTTTTATTTTTATTTTAAATGAGACCCTAAATGTTCATGACAGCCGCCTCTCCCTAACATTAATAATAATCCAATAAGAAGAAATAGTTACTATCAATAAACCTTTGATTAACATTTTTAAGATAGTATATAAATTGAATTTTTACTTTTCCTTTTAACTACATGTTAAGTATAAAATAAAACATAAAGAAGAATTAGAGTTTCGATTTTATTTATAGTAAATAACTACAAACACAGCATCTCCAATAAAAAGACATTATAGACAAAAATAAAAACATTTATCAGTAATGAAAAGCTGTTGAAGCTTTTATTTTTGTGATTAATTTGATTTAGAATTGAAATTTTATTAAAATCAGACATAATTAATTATAATTATAATTAACTAGCCTTCAGCGGGCCTCTTGCTAGCCCAGCTGGACTACGCTCCCTGGACCCTCACCACCTGGATTCATGCCCCACCGACCCTCTCCCCCGGAATCCCCCACTTCCTTCCCTGGACCTACACTTCACCCATTTTGGGTGGTTAGTTTTTGCATTTCTATCCTTCTACCCAGGTAACACACTATATCCCCAGAATATTCTAAGAAGTAACTTCTTAGAAATAACTTCTTAGAATATTCTGGGGATATAGTGTGTTACCTGGGTAGAAGGATAGAAATGCAAAAACTAACCACCCAAAATGGGTGAAGTGTGGGTCCAGGGAAGGAAGTGGGGAGGGGGGGATTCCGGGGGAGAGGGTCAGTGGGGCATGAATCCAGGTGGTGAGGGTCCAGGGGGTTTAAAGGACATATATATACGAATTATCTTCACGAGATTCACAGAATATTTGTATGGGCGTTAATCTTCTGAGAATATTCTTTTCCGAATATTCCAAGAATGCGCAACTAGGAATATTCCGGGAAAGGGAATTTAATGTCCTACACGAATATTTTAGTTCTAAGAAAATTCCCAGAATATCTACGAAGATTGAAAGATTATTCACAGGATATTCCAATGTCCAGAGAAGATATTATCAGAATATTTATAGATTATTCTTGTGGTACCTGGGTAGTGGCCGACAGATTATGTATATAAAATTTGGGTGAATTTACTCCAAGGGAAATAATTTTCTGACCCTCAAACCCTTCTTGTTTAGTTTTTTTTTTTGGGGGGGGGGGGGATTTTTTTAAACAAAAGTTGTCAGAAATCATATCCCCTACAACTTTGTTCATAGCAAAATTTGTTGTAGAGTTAATAGTTAAGAAGTTTTTGATAATTTCCATTTTGTGTGCCTCCCTCCCCCATCAAACCCTCTTTTGAGGTCAAAATATCAAAACGTTATATAGAAATGATTTTAAGTTAGAAGACATCTGATCCAAATATGAAATTTCATATTAATCCCTTCAGCCGTTTTTACGTGAATCGTGAGCAAAATTTGCGCTGAATCCACGGAAACATACACACAGACAGACAGCCGTGAATTTTGTTAAGTGTGTTTTCGTACATAACTTTGCTTGAAAAGTGTACAACCAAAATTTGTCTTTTACCATATAAGTCAGGGGAATTTGCGGTACCTTATTAATTCTTTATTTCACGAATAGATGTCACCCCTATCGGGATTTTCGCCAAATCATAATAAAATCAAACAAAAGTTTCCAAGAAAACACATAAAAATAATAAAAATTTCAAATTTTCTTGACATTAGACACAGAGGTATTCTGCACTCTTTTCGAAATTTTGTCCCCCCCCCCCCACACACACACCTAAAAAAATATCTAGATTCGCCTAATTTTTGCCCAGCGAGATGCGCTCTCAGAGAGTAAGTATCTACTATATAAAAGATACCTTGACGGAAACAGGAACTTTGCCTATTTCCTCTTTTGTTACTTCTTGCTTTGTACATAATATAATGAAAGGATAAATGTGAATGAGAATGAACTGATTCTTTGTTATATGTTGTTGTTTCTTTTGTAGGTAAATAGGGAGCCTCTGAAAAAAACTTACCTTTGAGGTTTCCCTAAGAAAACGCTTAATCTTTTTGCTTTTATGTCTTTGAACCTATTCTATTCTAATAACATAAATGAATTCTTATCAATAATACTCAAAAAGATATAAATTTGATAAAAGAATATAGTAATTAACGAGGGGTGAATCGCGAATCAATATCGTGTACACCTACTTCCACTTTCATTTCCAAGTAGAAGACAATAGATGAAGGGACATTATCTAATGAATTCCAAAAATAATTCCAAAGACGGTGTACACCTAATTCCAATCGCGGTTCACCCTCGGTAATTAATAAATTAATTGCTGTTTTTAAAAAGAAATCTATTTTATTGTAACAATCATAAAATACCTATCAACAATTAAGGAATTTCGGGACTGATTATCATTTCTATAAATTCTCAAATGTTACCATCAAGGGCGGATCCAGGAATTTTTATGGGGGGGGGGGGCGAATGTATAAAAGGTGCCCGATGTAAGATCTACTTTTTATCTCGGAAGTGTGTCGCGATCGAATTGTCCAAGCGGGGAGGGGGGGGGGGGTCAAAGACGCCGCCCCCCCTCACACACACACATATAGAACTTTATTTTCAATTTTAAAATTTTTTGAAAAAATAAATGTTTTTTTTTTTTATAAATTTTTTTGCCAGGCACGGGCCTCTATGGGGGAGGGCGATCGCCCCCTCCGCCTCTCGGATCCGCCCTTGGTTCGGTTCAAGGGCAGATCCAGGAATTTTTTATGGGGGGGGGGGGGCGAATGTATATAAGGTGCCCGATGTAAGATCTACTTTTTATCTCGGAAGTGTGTCGCGATCGAATTGTCCAAGCGAGGGAAGCGGGGGGGGGTCAAAGACGCCGCCCCCCCTCCACACACACACACATATAGAACTTTATTTTCAATTTTAAAATTTTTTGAAAAAATAAATGTTTTTTTTTTATAAATTTTTTTTGCCAGGCACGGGCCTCGGATGGGGGGGGGGCGGTCGCCCCTCCGCCCCCCCCCCTGGATCCGCCCCTTGGTTACCATCGGAAGCATTGATGTACTAAATATTTATTCTCAAAATGTGAAGTTGATCGTGAGACTAGCATTCTCGAAAAATAAATTATTGAAAATTGTCATTTTTACATTGGAGTAAACAGACTGAGATTTTAAAAAGGCTACAACTTCTATAGAAACCAGTCAGTCATTTTCAATAAATTTACTATATACAGATCAATATTTTATGAAGCGAATGATGCATCATGGGTCCAATAGGTTTTTCTGAACAGTTAAATAAATGTTAAAAGAAAAATCTGGCTATGACGTTAAGTGGGATGAAATATGGCTAGAGCGCAAAATCATGAAAGGGCTGGACTCTTGAAAGAACGCCTGTTTTAATTTATTATTTATATTATATATTATTGTATTTATTTAATTATAGGCTACTTAATTGTTGCATCAGACATTTTCATTTATTATAGGCACGCCCTCGAAGCTCGGCCTAACTAGCAAAATAGCTGTATAATTTTAGGTTATACAACTGTTATGTTGTATTGATGTTGTATAAGCGTTATGGAGCACTTATAAAACAGCAACAAAACATAAATGTTATATAACCTAAAATTATACAGCTACTTTGCTAGCTGGGCGGCCTTCCGGGCTGATGCCCTGGCGGGCGGCGTCTCGGTCCAAAAATTTTATTCCTCTTAAAAAACCACACTCCAAATGTAGTACCTGTAAACTCCCGAAAATACATAGTCTCTTAAAAGTTTCGCCTCATTTTCTTCCTGACACAGCTACAGAAATGAGGCTCTAGATATGAATCTGGAAGTATTTTTTTTTCTATAATCTACAGCATTGTGATATTTTTGTGTGGAAATAGATTTATTTAAATAAGTGGTATCGTGTGAGGAGGAGAATTATATTATATCATTTTTTTTTAAATTTGGGATCGATAATCGATATAAGGCTCCAAATATTTAAAAGAGATCAGGTGTTGTTTGTATGACAGGCTGCTCCATCCAGTATTGCCATGAGAAACTCATATGGGCATGCGTGTCTTAAGTCGTTTAATTTTGTAAAAATCAAAAAATAAGAATAACAAAATTTAGATTTTTAAAAAATTATAAAAAAGTGGCAAATTATTAAAAAATAAACAAATAATATATAAATCAAATAAGATGTGATTGATTTCTTTTTCTGTGCGCAAAGAAAAGCGAATTGAATATTTAATTTTTGAGTGGTGAGGAGGGGGGAGGAGGAATAATTATCAATATATTTAATGTTTCTTAATTATCATCTTAAAATCAATTGGAGTCTTTCATTTCAAAATTCGAGTCCAAATTACGATTATATTTCAAATTTGCCGCAAATATACCGATGGCGCTCCCTGTCGGCAGCATTACGTCAGCGTTGCGGCAAATTAATCTAGGCAAATATATATAGTATAATATTTCAATTCTTCTTCTTCTTCTAAAAGGCGCTTCTTCCAATTTATTAATTAGCCGGTGACAAACGATTAATGCCATCTTTTTTTGGCCCTCCTCGCTTCTTGTTCCTTGTGGACGGTTGTGGCGAACGATTTTCGGCAAAACGGTTGACAGGCATCCCCTCAACACGAAGTATTCGGCTCCAGCACTTTGTTCTCTGAATCGTTCTCCACAAACTCTGGTGTTCCCCAAGGCTCCGTAATCTCCTCCACACTCTTCCTAATTTATATAAACGACCTTTTCGATCAAACGGCAAACCCCACTCATTGTTACGCCGACGATAGCACTCTACACGGCAAACCTCTCTCCCGAATAATCGAATCAATGTTGCCTCCTCAATTACTCTCGACCTAGACAAACTGAATAAATGGGGCTCTCAAAATTTAGTTAACTTTAATTCAAACAAGACTCAATGTTGTCTAATTTCTAGGCGCGAAAATAGAGATTTCCCTGATATTCACTTCGATTCGAATACCCTAAAAATGTGTGACAGCCTATCCATGTTGGGCGTCTCTGTCGCATCTGACCTGTCTTGGAATGAACACATCTCCTCTGTGTGCGAAATCTGCAGCAAGGAAGATTGGCTTCTTATTCAGGTCCAAGCGATTTTACAAACCCCCACATCTTCTCACCATCTACAAGGCCCAAATCCGCCCTCTGTTCTCGAATACGGTTTCATCTGTGGAGAGGAGCCTCGTAAATATTCTCTTGCTACCCTTGATGCAATTCAGAAACGAGCCGTCAGGCTAATTGACGATTCTACCCTCACCACCCCTCGACTCGCTGGCTCATCGAAGAGATGTCTCTGCCCTTTCCCTTTTCTATAGATACTATCACGGCAGGTGCTCTGATGAGATAAAATCAATAATTCTCCAAAGCATGCTTTGCACTTAGCACGCGTTTTGCCGACTCCCAACACTCTTTCGCGGTCAAATTGGAAAAGTGCCGGACCACTTCATTCGCGAATACATATATCCCCATGACTTCACGAACTGGAACTCTCTCCCAGCCTCTATCTTTCCCAGCACCTATGATCTTCAAACCTTCAAAACCAGGGTGCATAGACACCTACGTCTACACCCTCTCACTTAATCAACTTTCCTTCTCTTCGGTAATGAACGCCCACCTAGTCTTGAATCTTGCTTTGTTCCCTGAGGTTCTCACTGCGGATTTTGTCCTCGTATCGCCTTCCCGTGGATAGTTCTAATAATCCTCATCTCTGTTGTTCTGAGAAGTTGTTTCAGTGAGAGACGTATCCTCTCTTGATTCGGCACCATAACTGATTACCGGACGTACGCAGGTTTTGTATATCCGTACTTTGGCTTCTGGAGATAGATATTTGTTTTTCTAAATCAGGCTATACAGGCATCCGGAAATTCTCGTACCCTTGACCACTTGGAACTTGATTCAATCCCCACATTCCACATCTCCCAGGTAATTAATTCTTGAGAGTTGTTCTATCGGGGCGTTGTTTATTTCTAGGTTGCATGTGAGAGGAGTCTTCGGTATGACCATAGATTTTGTCTTGGTCGTTGATATTTTCATGTTGAGCCGTACGGAGTTAGCGTTGAATGTGTCCAGAAGGGCTTGGAGATCATCTTCATTTTCTACCATCAAGACCGCGTCGTCAGCATAGCACACCATCGGAATAGGGGTTCTCCCATTTTGTATCCAAGTTCTTTCCGTATTTGGTCTATAATCTTATCAATATAATATTGAAAAGCATCAGGCTGAGCGAATCGCCTTGTCTAATTCCTGAGATGTTAATAGGTTTAGATTTCTCACTACTGGTCCTGATAATTGTGGAGTTGTTGGAGTTTATTCTTGAATAATTAAAATATTCAATTGATTAATAGCTACTTAATTGTTTGATAAAAGACACTAAAAACTATTAACAAATTTTTTTTATTCAAAAATCTAGTATAAGCAGAAGTTTCTGTCACTTTGAGGGAAAACAATCTATAATTTCTTTTAGATCACCCTGATAGATTAAGCTGTCCCGAATCACTTTAAGCTAAATGAACGCACAATAAGACAGCGAAAAGAATGCTCTGACAATTATCGATGTTTGGATATTTAAAAACCAATAAAAAGGGAATAAATAGCTGGTGCGTGTCTCGATTCGCATCATCAGTCAAGGCCTTGTATATAGAGAAAGAGATATTTTCTAATGAGGGGTAAAATGAGGTTGGGGGGGGGGGTTCATAAAGTTTAATGCCAGTTGGAATCACTTGGATGAATAAGCCTCTTTTAGTTTATGGTAAATTCGATGTAAGTTAAAAAGGTATAATCAATTGACACTCGTTTAGAACACCTGCACAATCTCATGCAATAAACAATATTTATAATTGTCTCGTTTTTAGTAGACATTTGTTACGGTCCCGTATCAAATATGGTAAAACAAGAAGCACTTACCTATAAGGGAAATTTCGTTGTTTATTTTTTTTAATGAAATCGTTGCAACAAAGGAATTGCTATAATACCTATAGTAAAATAAAGAAGATCTAAAATCAACGTGTAGGTTTAGTTTTATTTACTTTTTCAACAATACAAATAAATAATCAATAAAAAATTGTAAACAAAACAATTAATTAATTAGATTTAATTATGCTTCAGGGCTCAATACCTATAGTTCAGACCCTTGAATAAAACATGTAAAAAACGCTTTTAGGAATTTCTAAATAAAATAAACTAGATTTCTCTTTTTGGTCAACCAGATGTAGAAATCTATCAATAATGTACATTACATAAAAATCCAAACTTCTCGCCTGAGATAGTCAACCGAATATACACATCAGATTTAAACTTTGGTCATGTTGTTTGTCAAAAGAAAAGTTTAGTCGAAATCACCAGGATTACACATTTGTACCCATAAGAGTATGATATTTGCTTACTTTTTCAATCCCCGTTAATGTCTCAGGCTAGTAATTATTAATTCTATATATCTCAAAGTGATTGTGGGCAAATTTTTTTTGTTTGCTTCGTTTTTTCGAAATATCTCAAAACCGGCTGAAACTATTTTGATTAAAAAAATTGGGCGAAACCATGCCGTTTTGGTCTACAAAAAGTCCTAATAAGTAAACATCAAAAAAATTATATTTGTCGAGATATTTACTATTTTACCACAATCTCTGATAGTACTTACGTTACCAAGTTTCTGTGGATACACTAGCGCAAAAACTAGTATGAATATCAAAACATAATTTCACATGAAGTTTTGGTGCATTCAGATTAAGAGCTTATTAGATTTTGGTTGAAATCGAATCCAAAATTAAGGGGGGAGGGGGTTTAAGAATAAAAATTATAAGATTTTCAAACTAAAAAAAATGAATTATACCTACTATGAAATGAACCTATAATAAAAAATAAGAGTTACAAGGTGTACAACTTTGCTTCCGCCGTTTTTCCCCAAAATTTGAGGCTTTAATGAAAAAAATTGGTTACACATGTATCATTCAAAGTATTTTCCATCGCTGGCCACTACTTTCTTCCATCTTTCTGGCAGCATACGGATACCGCTTCGGAAGAATGCTTCATCTTTTGAGGCTATCCACGAATCGACCCAATTTTTGGTATCTTCATATGATGTGAAGTGCTGCTCAGACAGGCCATGCGCCATCGATCGAAACAAGTGGACATCAGAAGGAGTAATGTCTGGTGAATATAGCGGGTGGGATAAAACTTCCCAATTGAGTGTTTCCAAAAAGGTTTTGACCGGTTTTGTGAAAAATCGGCATTCAACGTTTCTCGGCGTCAGTTCATATGGAACCCAATTTCCTTGTTTTAGAATCATTCCCAATGATTTCAACCAATGTGAAATTGCTTTTTGAGTCACTCCTAATGTATGTGCAAGTTCTTCTAGCGTTTGGCACGAATCTTAGTCTGATAATGCTTTCAATTCCGCGTCTTCGTACACTTTCGGCCTTCCGGGACGTTCTTTATCTTCGATGTGGAATTCACCCTTGTTAAACTTTTGAAACCACTCACGTCAACCCCTCTCACTTAAAAGCAGCCTCACCATATGCTTCTCCAAGCAATCGATGCGCCTCAGCTGCAGTTTTTTTTCAAATTTGAAGAAGTAAATCAAAAGCTCCTCAAATGACGCTTATTCGGCTCAAAACTCGACATTTTCACAGACAAAAAATATAATATACTAATGAAAATTCACTAAGATTTCAAGGTTATTTTATTATTAAGTTTTAATTTTGACAATGTTAATCATAACTTACTGGTGGGACCAACTTTGTCAAACGGCGGAAACTTATTTGTACACCTTATATAATTTTCTTAGGGGGCCAAAAGTAGGGGGATTCAAAAAATAGAACTATCAATATAAGTTCTAGAGCCTTTAATTGATTTGTACCAAATTTGCATATTCATCCTATATAACTTTATAATAATGACACCAGTCTGGACCAAACTCAACCAAATTTTGCATAAATAATATATGAGGCCCTCAGAAAAATAAAAATCCAAAAACTAACCCCCTAAAATAGGAGAAGGGTCAAAAAATGAAAATCTAGACCCGTGGACCAAAATCAACCAAATATTGTATAGTTGAAAAGTTTTTGTTTTGCCGAGAGTAGCAGAGTTGTTGATTCACAAAGAGAAACAAAGAGGTTGTCCTCTGCTTGATGCAAATAAACATATACACATATATCTCAAGATGATATATCTGTATATATATTATTTATTTGTTTGACAAACAAATAAATAATATATATACAGATATATCATCTTGAGATATATGTGTATATGTTTATTTGCATCAAGCAGAGGACAACCCCTTTTGTTTCTTTGTGAAATATTGTATACATAATCTGTGAAGCTTTCATCATCATCGAGTATACAGTCCTAAGACTGGTTTGATGCAACAATCCGTCTCCACTCGACTCTGTCCCCCGCCAGCTGTTTGACCTCTCTAAATGTCTGGCATCCCATATCCCCAATTATTTGGTTGAAATATTCTAATCTGGGTCTTCCCTTCCCCCTTTTCTTTCCCACCTCCCCTCCAAGATATCCCTAAGCAGTCCCCCATGTCTCAGTGTGTGCCCCATCATCTGACCTCTTCTCTTCTTCAGACTCTTCCACAAGGTTCTTTTTTCTCCGATTCTTCCAAGAACTTCTTCATTTGTAATTTTTATCCATCCATTTGATATTCATCATTCTTCTGTAGCACCACATTTCGAAAGCCTCTAATCTCTTTCTCTCCGCTTTTCTAATTGTCCAGGTTTAATTAAATAACTACTAGATATAAGAGAAGGTCACATACCATACCAGATGTATGGTAAAGTTATAAGGATAACCACATCAGTATTTTCATTCAAAAAGAGCTTTATTTCTTCTAATAAATTGTCCAACCGTTTAAGAATTTGACAGCAACTGATAGTCCGGGAGCTCGCGGCCTTTTTTGATAATCAAAATCGGAAAATAGCATGATGCTATTTTTTTCATGTTGTAAAAATACACTTTGGGTGGTCTGGTTCCACGTCCCACCACTCAAACGGTCTGGGGTGAATATATTATGTTTATAATTGACTATAAATTATAATTTTTATAATTTCATTGTGGGTCAAAAATATTTTTTAACACATATGTATTTTTTACCGCACTCACACCATGCGCAGTACCTGGTCCACCTGCTTAGACCAGCCAGACTGGCCATTCCTTGTACAACTATCATGACGGTACTATTACGCATTATTTCTAGTTGGGTCAAATCCGTACTCAAAAATGTGTCACCAGCTCTTGGACTAGAAAATTTGTTTGAATTTGCTCAAACGACCTAGATTTTTCTATTTTTAACCCCCTCCACACCCCTTAATTTTGGGTCGATATGCACCAAAATTTAATCAGCTATTAATCTCAATGAAATTTGGTTTCGATATTCACACTAGTTTTTGAGCTACCTCGTCCACAAAAATTTGATAACGCACAGACTAACGGACGGACGGACAGACTAACAGACATTTTGACAAAACAATTATTATCCTCGAAAAATATAATTTTTTCGATGTTCACTTATTAGAGCTTTTTTATAGAGCGAAATGCCATGGTTTCGCTCAATTTCTTTGATCGAAATAGTTTAAGCCGTTTTTGAGATATTTTGAAAAAAAGAAGGAAAAAACCCACATTTTTCATGCACGAATACAATACTTGACCATACTCTGTATAGTAAAGTAAAATGAGTAAATACTGATACTGTAAAAAGGAAATTTTCTAGAGTCATAGAACATTGTTGGATGCCATAAGTTTATAAAAATCAAGACGCATGGTTCATTTAAAAAACCTTCGTGACCCACGGGTCATAGGTTCGCCACCAGTGGGATAGATATAGCTTTAATTCTATTAAAAATATTTTCTTGTTATTTTTATTTTTGAAGCCGCCCCAGCAGTTGCGTGTTATATGAGCCTAAAAACAGTATCGCAAAATGTGTCTCTTCTCTATACACGGAATCCTAAGCGTGCGAGCCAGGCTGGCACTTGTCCGTTTCTTTAATTTATAATAATCTTAAAAGAAAGTGGCTGATCAATAACAAAAAAAAAAAAAAAAAATCAAAGTTTCACTCGAAAAGAAAAAATATATAAAGATAAGAGTAAATAGATATTTTATTTAATATGGATTTACTATGAGTTAAGGATACTGGGTCACTTATTTCACATTAAAATTAAAAAATTAAAAGATATAAAATTTTTTTTTCTTTTTCAATATATATATTTCGGGCTATCAACCCATCTTCAGGAAATACAGAAGGTAACTAAATAAACTTATTGAATGACAGGCTATATATCTGTTTATTGAACAGAGAGAACAGAATTTATCAAATTATTTTAAAAGGACACTTTCTTCTTAAGCTGTTGTTCAGAAAAGAAAAATCGGGTTGACATTTGTTTACATAGGATTGTTTGTAAAAGGCAAGTTTGTGATGTCATTGACTTATGCTCTGCTGGAATGATTTTTACATTTGATATTAAAAAATCAATTATTATATTTGATTTTACATCTAGTTGATTGTTGATAACATTTTCATCATCTTGACAAGGCATATTTTATTTGGTGAAAAATATGCTCTATGTCAATGACGAAAATGTTATCACAATCAACTAGATGTAAAATCAAATATAATAATTGATTTTTTAATATCCAAATGTAAAAATCATTTCCAACCCAGAGACATAAGTCAATGACCTCACAAACCTGCCTTTTACCCAAACAATCCTATGTAAACAAAGGTCAACCCGAATTTCCTTCTGAATAACAGCCTAAGAGAAAGTGTCCTTTAAAAATAATTTGATAAATTCTGTCTCTCTGTTCAATAAGTTTATTTAGTTACCTTCTGTATTTCCTGAAGATGGGTTCATAGCCCGAAATATATATATTGAAAAAGAAAAAAATTTTATATCTTTTAATTTTTTAATTTTAATGTGAAATAAGTGACCCAGTATCCTTAACTCATAGTAAATCCATATTAAATAAAATATCTATTTACACTTATCTTTATTAAAGATGTTTCACCTTGCACCAACACCACAATCTCTACCGATTAGAAAAAATATATTCTAGTAAATTGAAATCGTCCATTTGTTGTTGAATTTTGTCTTAATCGAAATCGTGCTATCAAATATCGAGTTGTTTCCTCCATCAGAAATAATTCCCGTTTCATGGAAAGACATCTGAGCTTGATGGCGTGTCTAAAAGCAGCCAATCCCAAAAAACAGCTGAGTTGACTCAACAACTTTCCAATATAATACCCGAAGATGTCTCGGAGGCCATTCATCTTTACCTATAATTAAATTGATGTTTGCCATTTAAAAGGTTAATAAAATAAATGAACAAGACTGCGTAAATTATTTCATTATCAAAAGTTATTGGCAACATTCAAACGGAGTAAAATCTTTAACTCGGTCATCATTTACGTTTACAATCATTAAAATGATTATTACTAGTATTAAATAAAAGTTGTACGATTATAGTCAAACATTTTATGACAACATTAAAGTCAAATTATTTTGTTTCCATTTGATTTCTTGCAATAACAATTTTCTAATTAATTGGTTTAACCTTTTATATTATCCCACACAAAACACCCAATTTGGTTGAATTTGCTCCAAAGGGCTAGAATTTTTATTTTTGACCCCCCCCCCCCATTTTGGGTGGTTAGTTTTTTCATTTATAGCCTTCTGGAGGTATACCTACATATTCTGTGGACCTGGAAAACAGTGTCTAACTATTCGATAACCGATTATTGTCTCCAATCGAACAAGAATCCGATGTCGGCATGATCTTGATCATTTTGACACCAGACAGATACTGCTTTTCGGATATCAAACTGGTATTGGATGATGGCCGGAATGATCTACGACCGTTCCAAAAATTTCCACATGGGTAACTCGGTCATCATTTACGTTTACAATCATTAAAATGATTATTGGATAAAAATACTTGGTAGGTTTCCACATTAAGATATAAAAAAATAAAACGAATTTATATCTTAATGTGAAACCTCACCAAGTTATTTTTATCAAATAATTTTAAAAAATGTTTCACCAAGTACCAACACCAAATTCCTTAAAAACCATTAAAATGATTATTACTAGTATTAAATAAAAGTTGCATGATTATAGTCAAACATTTTATGACAACATGAAAGTCAAATTATTTTGTTTCCATTTGATTTCTTGCAACAACAATTTTCTAATTAATTAGTTTAACCTTTTATGTAGATATTATCCCACCCAAAACACCCAATTTGGTTGAATTTGGTCCAAAGGGCTAGAATTTTCATTTTTGACCCCCTCCCCCCATTTTGGGTGATTAATTTTTTCATTTATAGCCTTCTGGAGGCAGTGGCAGATCAAGCATTTTGAAAGCCCCAAGTGCAATCACATTTTGAGACACCTCTACATTACTGTGTTGTAAAATAGTGACGTTTTAATGAAAGTACATATATTCAAAAAAGAGCATTTTTTTATTACAATAATAAATAAAAACGAATTCAATAACCATGGAAAAAATAGTTTGAATATCGCACAATAAAATTGAAGAGACTGTTAAGCCGGTTGCACACAGTTCGACTCCATAACTGAGACTGTGAAGGTAGTATTGTGTAAAACTGACTCGCGCAAATTTTACTGACCAGTGTGCAATCAAATTTAAATTATGCGGTAGATCTTACAACTACACATGTATTGAGAAAACAGAATTACAGAACGCGAAAAAAATTAAAAGTATGCTTTATTTTTGAGGCCCCAAGCGCGCGCTTCTTGCGCCTGTGCGGTGATCCGCCACTGTCTGGAGGTCCACAGAATATGTAGGTATAGAAAATTTGATTGAGTTTGGTCGTAAGGTCTAGAATTTTCATTTTTGCCCCCCCCTCTATTTTGGTGGTTATTTTCTTAATATTTTTCAACAAAAATGTCAAACATAACATTCTCTAAGCAGCTTTGCTTTATAATCAAATAATTACTAAGAGGATGGACATACACGCACTCGGGGGGGGGGGGGGGCGGCATATTAAATAAACAGACACAGTCACAAATGCCCCTTTAGTAGAGTGTGATAAGTCAAAAATAGAATATCTTATCGTCCCTTAAGAGATTTTTAATAAATAATAAGTGAAAACATCCTTTGGCACTTTGACCCCCTTAGTATTCGAATTTCCAAAAATCCTTTATTAGTGAGCCCCTGCAGAAATGATACCCTCGCCAAATTTCATGTTTCTATGTCGAGTAGTTCTGACTGCTGTTTTCAGTGAGTCATTGAGTGAGTGATCGGGCAAAGAATAAAACAGGCCAATTTCGAAAAATTAGTGAAATTTTGGGGACAGCCAAGTTAAATTGACCAAGAATAATTAATTCGTGTCAATAGTACTTTCAATGTGCTTTTTTCCTGAGAGCAGTGGTTCCAAATAGCCACGAGAGGCAGCACTTCTGGTAGGGACAAACATTATTTATTCCCCATTTAGTGCCGTGTTATCAGGCGCGGATTCAGACCTCTGATTTGGGGGGATGTCGGCAGCCACTGGGTTTTACCCCCCCCTTAATGAAAAATGGATCCTATCTCAAACTAAATAAAGAGCATTATATTTTTAAATTCATTTTTCAACATTTTTAATAGAGATGGGAAAAATCGTTTCTTTTTAGAGAATAGTTCTTTTGACGCCGCCGCCCCCCCCCCCCCTCCACATAGAACTTTTTTCAATTTTAAAATTTAATGTTATAAAAAAAAAAAAAAATTTAAATAAACATATAAAAAATGTTGATCTCCAATGCTTTGGGGGGGGGGGGTCGCCCCACGGATAGGGGTTGCCCCCATGGATCCGCTCATGCGTGTTATAATTAAGTAAATTTGCCTCTTTGGTTTAGGGACTTTTATTTTTATGTTATTGTTTATTCACTTTTCATTGTTGTTTATTTATTTGTTTACGAGCTTTCTTTTCGTGCGTGTCTCCGGCGCACGCCCTCGAAGCTCGGCCCTCCGGCTCGGTGCCCTGGCGGGCAGCGTCTCGGTCCAAAAATCTTATTCCTCTTAAAAACCACACTCCAAATGTATACCCGTAAACTACCGAAAATACATCGTCTCTTAAAAGTTTCGCCTCTTTAATTTTTGAGTGGCCTGGGGGGGGGGGGAGGAACAATTATCAATATATTTAATGTTTCTTAATTTAAAATGAATTGGAGTCTTTCATTTCAAAATTCGAGTCCAAATTAGAATTATATTTCAAATTTGCCTGGTTAATGAAAATCGATTGGAGCCATCAGTTTAAAATCCGAGCTGACAATTATATTTCAAATTTGCCTCGTTAATTAATATATATTTAATGTTTCTTAATTTAAAATCTATTGGTGATTTTTCATTTTCATTCGAGTTCAAATGAATACAATATTATCTCGACACAAAGACTAAATCAAAAATATATAGTTTTAGTAACAGAAATCAAGCTATAAATATTAATGTTACATTGGTCTAATGGCTAGAGCTCATGCCCTTAGTTCAAGAGTTCGTCGGTTCGATTCTAGGCAAGAGGGTAATTTTTTTAGAGAAATTTCTCTAAATGTTGTTACAAATTAATCTAGACAAATATATATAGTATAAGACGTATGTTTCGTCATTTTATTTTTGACTTTCTCAGCGACTTATTTCTCAACTCAATTGTCCAATATCATTATGAGAAACATTCTTTTTTCTTCTTTTCCAATTTTTTTAGATAGAATATTTCACATAATTATCGGAAATTGATTTGAGAATTAAGTTGCTGAGAAAGTCACAAATAAAATGACGAAACGTGTACGTCTTATTTAATATAAAACTAATTAAATTATGGATATGATTAACCAAACGATTAATCAGAAAAATTTACTCTCTTTTGATTAGAGTATATTTCATGTATCTGTGATTTCAATTTCGATATAAAGTTTTTAATTTGACCGGGCCATATTCGATCTTGTTTGAAATTGATCGCCGGGACATCTAGTGGCGGAAAAAGGAAGCTAAGCGTTGTAACAAATTAATCTAGACAAACATATATAGTATAATAATTGCTTGATACATCTCATTACTATTTTAATAGAATATCCTATTTTGTTAATTGTATCTATGTTACTATAAAATCATTATAATAAGGACTTAGAAATTCTAATCTATATTTTTTATAGATAAAGTATTTAATTGATAAACTTCCTATATTGTAAATATTTTATTTTAATAAAATCTATATTTTTATAAATCGCTTATAACCCTTAAAGAAGCCAGTTTTACAATTATAGTGGTAGGTATAACCAGTGGCGTAGCGTGGGGTTCTTGCCGACCAGGCGCGGATCCAGACCTCTGATTGGGGGGGGGTCGGCAGCCACTGAGTTTTACCCCCCCCCTTAATGAAAAATGGATCCTATCTCAAACTAAATAAAAAGAGCATTATATTTTTAAATTCATTTCCTTTTTCAACATTTTTAATAGAGATGGGAAAAATCGTTCTTTTTAGGGAATAGTTCTTTTATAGTTCGTTCATTATATGGAACTAGTTCAATTGAACTATATAGTTCAGGGGTGGCCGATGTATATAAGATCTACTTTTTATCTCGAAAGTGTGTCGCGATCGAATTGTCCAAGCGGGGGGGGGGGGGGCAGAGGCGCTTCCCCCCCATATAACTTTATTTTCGATTTTAAAATTTAATGTTATAAAAAAAAAATTATTTCCAATTTTAAAAATCGTGGCGCTTGCCGCCGCCCCCTTATGCACGCCCGGGGCCATGCCCCCCCCCCCCCTCAAGCTACGCCACTGAGTATAACTTGATTATTAAAATTATTAAACAAATGTTTTTTTTTTAAATAATCACAATGCAAACAAAACATTGTAGTTTTGTTTGCTAATTTTTACTTGATGTTAATTGATATCAAGAAGAATGTTTTTGTAAAACTTCACATTGACGAGTAGTCCAGGCAAATTGAACCGAAAAAATGCCGCTCTGGCCAATAAATATGCACAAGCTGGAAATAATTTTAATCGACGTTAGACATCCCAAATAAGAGTTATATGAGTTTGCGACGGTTTCTGGCTGGTGCTAAATTTTTGAGGGCCTAAAAACCACGAAAATTTTGGACTTTTTTCAGATTTTCGCTTATAACTCGAAAACCATGCTTCCTACAGAAATTTTATTTTTACTAAAATAAAAGAGCATAAAATTTAGCGTCGAATAACTACTTAAAAGTTAAAATCGGTTGAGTTGTTTAGCCACAATCGATCGTCAAAGATAGGTAATTTTTACCAACTTGACGGAAAAAGTGAATTAATATGCTTGTTAGGTGGTCACAAGAAACCACTTTCAAATTTGTGATGCTGACCCTCATAATAGTTTCCAATTGGGTAAAAATGAGATTATCAAATTTTCATCTTAATTGGACAATGGTAACCCGTGCCTTAAGCCAAGCTGCAGATTTACTTATATTTCTGATAAATTATTGTCTAATAAATTGAAAAATGTTATTAAGCAATTTTATATGAAATACCGTAAGAAACTGAGGATTAAAAATATTACAAAACATTCAAATATTTTTTTGGAAGAATTGTATAAAAATCTGAACAGGAAGTAGGTAATGATTTAACACCTTATTGAAAATCTTTTGTATTGATTTAACAAAAAAGATTCTTTTAAGTGACGGTGTCACATTAAGGATCCAGTCGGACTCTATTGTCCACCTCACTGGTGAAAATTAACTTTAGCAACAAGCTTAGGAAGGCTTATCGAGCGCTTAGCCACCTGGTGGGTGTGGAGTTAACAATAATTTGAAGAAGGAACATGGGTCACCCATCCCTATCAAAATACAAAAACCAAAAGCGAAAGCATTCAAAGGTGAGTAAAGTGCATTTTGACCATTCACTTGAGGTTCCGGCTTCTGGTACCTTCTGTGTGGCCTGACCAACTGACCATTCCATTCCTCACAACAAAACACTTTACATTTTTCTTTATTAAATTGAACACCTATCATGTACCTCCTTCATTTTAATTAGAAATCAACATTCGATTTTTTTACTTTACCATACAGGGACTTATAAGTCGTTATATCAGTCTTGGATGGATGCAATATGCATGAACAATCTACGAACATTTTTTTTAATGATATTGATGTTTGTGGTGCTACAGAAGAATGATGAATATCAAATGGATGGATAAAATTACAAATGAAGAAGTTCTTGGAAGAATCGGAGAAAGAAGAACCTTGTGGAAGAGTCTGAAGAAGAGAGAGATCAGATGATAAAGGCTCACACTGAGACATGGGGGACTGCTTAGGGATATCTTGGAGGGGAGGTGGGAAAGAAAAGGGGGAAAGGGAAGAACCAGATTAGAATATTTCAACCAAATAATTGGGGATATGGGATGCCAGACATTTAGAGAGGTTAAACAGCTGGCGGGGGACAGAGTCGAGTGGAGACGGATTGTTGCATCAAACCAGTCTTAGGACTGTATACTCAATTATGATGATGATGATGAGAAGGAGATACACCAGAAGGTGCATCCCCTAAAGGCCTGTATGGGCTGGCCCCTCCATCGCGAAAAGAACAGAGTAGAAGGAAAGAAGCCGGGATCACGAGCCAAATCTCAGAAAGTTAGATACAATCCAATTTACCAAGTTTTTAAAGGGCTTCGAGCAGTGGTAAATTCTCCGCGCGATAAATTATGTTAAATTTATCTCCCACTTAATTTTTATTACCAGACCATATACTTACAGAAAAAATATCTGGGTATAGCCGGGAATCGAACCCGAGACCTCCGGGTTGCCAGCCAGACATTCTGACCATTACACCAAGGAGGCGGACATAAATACTAATAATAAAAAAATATACTATTCTTACTTTAAATCAAACTATAGCCAAATTTACTAAGATTTGCCGCTCGTTTTGGCTTGTTTGAAATTCCGGAAGATTTTTATTAATTTCAGGAGCCGGAAGACATTCAAAATTTTGCGGAAGATTTCGGGAGTATCCCGGAATTCCGGTAAGCTTGATATAACCTTAGTGGGGCTACACCCCATTTGGTAAAATAGCAATTGAAAAAGTGAGAATTATTAATAAAATACTCCAAAGCGAGTAACTCAAGTCTTAAAATATATTAGCTCGATTTTGACCTGCTGAGGATTAGACCCCTTTTCCCCTGACACCATCACATATTATAAAATAAGACAATAAAATGTTTTAGTAGGGTATTTTTTTTTTTTTGAAGATATCATTTAAAAACAAATTGATACAATTTAAAATATTTAACCGACTTCAAAAAAAGGAGGAGATTATCAATTCATTGGAAACTTTTTTGTTTTGTTTTATATATGTTCAGTGATAACTTTTTACCATGTGGACCGATTTCGATGATTGTTTTTTCGTTGGAAAGGGGGTATCTTAGGGGTGGTTCCATATTAATTTAGTCCGGTTCTGATGATATGATTAATGACAAAATAACGGAAATCTTGAATTATTTTGAGCAATAATGAAAATTATAAAAATAACAAATAACTCCTATACTATTAACTATACAACAAATTCTGTTATAAGTAAAGTTGTAGAGGATGTGATATTTTACAACTTTTGTTTCAATAAATTCCTCCTCTTTCTCCCCCCCCCCAAAAAAAAAAAAACAAAAAAAAAAAGAGGGAGGGTCAAAAAATGAAAATTCTAGCACTTTGAATCAAACTCAACCAAAATTTGTACACAATCTGTAGGCCTCCAGTAGACTAGAAATTACAAAGTTGCCACCCAAATGGGGGGAGGGGGGTCAAAAAATTGAAATTGCATTAGCAATTGGCACCAAAACGGCTGGAGATATTCTAATAACATTTCGTATCAGATATCTTCTAACTTAAAATGATTGCTATAGAATATTTGGATATTTTGACTTCTAAAGGGAGTTTGGGGAAGGGGGAGGCGATACTGTAAATTATCAAATAACTAAACTATTAACTCTATTGCAAATTCGGTTATAGGAGCAAAGTGGTAGATTATTGTTAAAATCACTAAAAAGAGAAAAAGGCTATATGCTATGTTTTTTGTTCAGATCAAACCGAGGGGTGAACGGCGATTGGAATTAGGTGTACACCTTCTTTGGAATTATGTGGAATTATTTTGGAATTTATTAGATAATCCCCTTCATCTATTGTCTTCTACTTGGAAATGAAAGTGGAAATAGGTGTACAGAATATTGGGTCGCGGTTCACTTCCTCGGATCAAACCTTTAATAGGTTATTGATGCTATTAATAGGTTTTTTTTATTTTTGTAATTTAAATATATTTTAATTGTAAGAAATACTTACTTTTTTACTTTATACTTGATCTGCTTCGCGGTGGTGTAACTCAGTGTAACTCCCTTTGTCTTAAATTGGCTATTGTTATTTTACTGATTTTAATTTTTATGTATAGGTATGATCAAACAAAAATATTAAAAAAATAAATAAAATAATGAATAATAAAATAATAATTAAAAATACTAAAGGGGTTGGATGGATATTGGGAATGGTAGGTGAGGGGATTTAAATATTAAAGGTGATGAATTAAATTTTTTTAGGTTTTAACTCGAAAGAATGATAGAACCAGAGATTAGATATTTGACAATTTATTAATAGCGGCAAGAAGAAAATCAATATATTAAATAATGAAATGGATAAAATTAGAAATGTTTCAATAACAATTAGAGTTGCTCATATATTAAGATTGTAAGCAGATATTGTTCGCAATGGGCGCGAATCCAAGCAGAGACAGATAAAAGAGGTATTTCTCGTCTTACAATAATGGAGACAAAACAAGAGGCGGCCACGTATAGGTGTCCAGCAGCAATTACAGTCCGTCTTCAAGACGACGACGCGAGGGTGCCTGAGGTTCCCTGCTTGTGATCCCGTATCGATATCTTGGAAGTCGGGCCAGCACTTGCAATTTCCTCTTAAACGATATCAGAGAAGTCGTTGGAGCATCCGACTTATGCTTGCGATCCACAACGTGCAAATCACAACAATGGCAATATAATAGGCGTATGGTATAATGGATAGTATATTGAATAAAAAGTAGAGAAAAGAGAGTAATATAATGAATAAATCAAAGAGAGCGAGAGAGAGCGAGCGTGGTAGAGAGAGATAGTAGTAATAAGTAATAATAATATAATGAGTAATAATAATAGTAATATAATGAGTAATATAATATGAGCTCTGTGCTTCGCCTTTTTAAGAGACTTTTTCTCCTTCTCCCTCCATGCCCTTCATTTGAGATCATGTGCGATAATATAATATTTTGATTGGTTGTGTGATTTTATCCTCCTTTTTGCCTGTATGGGGATGTTGTCTCCGAGACTTCATGCTGCTCCATATCATTCGCTCATTGACCTGCTCTGTTTTAAATCTTAATCTGTTCCAATTGCCATTTCTTGAAACCTTTCTTTAAAATATACATTATATTTGACATATAAATGAGAAAAATTAAATTTTTATTAATAATTGAATAAAAGATTTCACTGCCGATGGTAACAGAATTGTTTTTATTTTATTAATATATATAATATTAATAATAATTAATAATAATTAATACTAATTAATAACAGGAATAGCAGGAATTGGATAAAAATAAAAACAGAGTTTTTGTCAAGCCATGTACGTTTCGGTCGATACTTCTCGACTTCAGTGGCTCATTCTATCACTTTGTCAAAAAAGTCAAATTCCACTACGCGACGAAACACTCCCTAATCCTTTTTATTTAAACTATAACAGACTGTTGGATTTCACTACGTTCCAAGAATCTTGAACTTTTACACACTTGAACAATCAAAATTTATCACAAAAAAATATGTTTCTACTCTTTAAACACTGATTCTTTGTCTGTTTAAAGAGTAGAAACATATTTTTTTTTTTTGTGATAAATTTTGATTGTTCAAGTGTGTAAAAGTTCAAGATTCTTGAGCAATTGGGGCATGATCCAACAATGTATTATAGTTTAAATAAAAAGGATTAAAGGATGTTTCGTCGCGTAGTGGAATTGTCTTTTGACAAAGAGTGATAGAATGAGCCACTGAGGAAGTCGAAATTAATCGACGAAACGTCTGGCCCATTTAATAAAAACTCTGTTTTTTATTTTTATCCAATTCCCTGCTATTCCTGTTAATTAATGCTTATTATGGATACGAGTGATCTACCATTAATAATAATATTTATTAGTCAATATACATTTCTTTGCTTATGGATTAAAATTTATTAAATTAGAACTTTCTTTTTGAATTTAAATCCCAAAAAAAAGAATTCCGTTCATGAATTGTGTTTCTGTTTTTTTAAATTTAATTTTCCCTACAATGTAGGATACATTGTAAACCATATCAGAGTATACCGCCGTATAGCCTCCAAACAGCCTTACTTATAAGAATAGAATCACTTAAGTTATTTTTAATAAAATCCCTCGTAAATCTTTAGCATCACTGTGGGATTTTACTCTTCATCCTCTCTTAATTACAATGAATGAAAAATTATTTACTTATATGAATAAATGTTGAGAATAGAAACATTACAAGAAAACTATTGAAACATATAATGTTCTTTTTGGAATGGGATAATAAATTATACCAAGATCCAATATAAACACCCTCTCGTCGTAGGTTTTGTTTCTAATAGATGTTATTGCTCTCGCTATTATTCATCAGGCTTGTATTTCTATTTATCTAAGTGATCTTGTTTATGAGGGTCTCTAAGCTGCTGACTTCATCCCCATCGCATTCCCATTTAGCCCCGGCTAATATCCGCGTGCTGAGGCAATTAAGAGGGTTCTCTCGGATTGGGTGAGAACTCGCCCAGTTGTGGAGAGCCAGAGAGAGCTCAAGTATAGAGTTCACGTGTGTGCTCAATTTGGAGCACGGGGGTCTCTTTTCCCATGTTGGCTTGTTCCCGTCCCTTGAGCATTGAGCCACCACCCTACGCCCTTTACTTTGCAGCCAATAAACGTCTAAAGGCCTTGTTCTTGCCAGAAAGAAACCCCCCGTCGGCGTCGACGTCCCTCCTGTCTGGATTCAATAAGATCCGAGAGGTTTGCCTGACGCAATATTCACTCGCTTTCTCAAATCTCTAAGCATGATATTACTTTTATTTAGGCCTCATTATATATTAGCGTTAAAAAAAAAACAACATTTTCCGACCAAAGATAACTTTGATAGAAAAACTCTTTGAAATAAACTGATGTGGCCATCCACATAGCTTTATCATCCGCCTGGCCCTCTCTTATATTTAATAAAATCATTTAAGGGGAGGGAGTCAAATAATGAAAATTTAGGCCCTTGGATCAAACTCAACCAAATTATGTAGGTATACAAGGGCCTTTCATTTTTGGACCCTACACCCCCCTTTGGAAGGTTAGTTTTTGCATTTTTAGACTTCTGGGGTGCCCACTTCTTATGTATACAATATCTGGTTGAGTTTCGTCCAGAAACTAGATTTTCATTTTTGAATTCCTCCCAATTTCGGCTCCCCAGAAAAAATAAAAATCTTTTCGTTATTATATAGTACCTAAGTTATTTTATAGTATATTTTAAAACTATAATACATAATCAGTAGAGATTGTTGGTGCAAGGTGAAACATCTTTAATAAAGATAAGAGTAAATAGATATTTTATTTAATATGGATTTACTATGAGTTAAGGATACTGGGTCACTTATTTCACATTAAAATTAAAAAATTAAAAGATATAAAATTTTTTTTCTTTTTCAATATATATATTGGGCTATCAACCCATCTTCAGGAAATACAGAAAGTAACTAAATAAACTTATTGAATGACAGGCTATATATGTTTATTGAACAGAGAGACAGAATACATGTGAAATTTTGTTTTGATACTCACATTGGTTATTGAGTTAACCAGCAAAAATTTGGTAATTTAACGTATACCTACTCTAATAGACATTTTGACACTACAGTTAATATCTAGTAAAAAAATTTTTTGATGTTCACTTATTATGGCTTTTTTGTAGACCGAAACGCCATAGTTTTACACATTTTTTTAAACAAAATAGTTTAAGCCAGTTTTTGAGATATTATATTTCGAAAAACGAAAAAAAAACAACATATTTTTATGCACGATTACAATTCTTTACGCATACCTGTATGGTAAAGTAAACAGTTATCCAATATAAAATACCTTTTAAAATTTTATTTAGCTGGGACCCTGGCTAAGTACGTGTCTACGAGAGGTCAGTTTGGATTCATTTATTTCACTTTACTTATTATTTGAGAAAAATACCCATTTAACTAAGAAATTTTATATTATACTGGTGGATCTCAAAATATAAATTTATCGTGGAGCTCTTGAATCCAAATTTTCGAGAACGTCGTTCTAGCTGCGAAGCCCCCTTTGAGCTAATAATAATTAAGACTGAACTCCTATTATAGTTTGATATTCTAGGGGTAGAGAAGTGAAAGAATAAAAAATTTTATTCTAAAAGAAAATTGATTTTTTTCTAGGTAGGTATATCGAGATTCTTAAATAGATTAAAATTTATAATTGTCAAATTTTTTACTACTTTAGAGAAGTTTTGATCTCAAAAGTCACTTTCGATAATACTATTAAGCACTCACTCTGGATTCAAATGGTTTTTTCACCGATCTTCTAAAACAGGATGGACGGTTCTCTATTGACGACTGAATGGTTTTTGTTTTCCATTATTTTGTTTGTGCTCTATGAATGTACCATCATATCTTCACCAATTGATCGAGGAACCAGAAGCTTTATGAATTAATTTCTTTTGTAGCAAGATTGGGTTGGCCATGCCTCTAAAGCGTTCCAGATTGGATCCCATTTTGGTTTCGCTCAAATTCGTTCGCTGGCTGTACTCATATGACCAGATTGGCCTTAGGTTTGTTACAATAGAACTCTTTTTTTTAATGACAATTCAGATTTGTCTTCAATGAACCAATACGTATTTTCGTATTTAGGTTCTAATTGCTACGTTTGTATCAATATGATTTGTCCAAGTAGTCTGTAGTCTAGATGCAAGCCTAAATATTTTACCTTGTTGTAAGGAATATTTTGGATTCAAGTAATCAGGTGAGTTGATAATTTGTTCACTATTGAAGTATGACTTCAGCTAAATTAACGTTGAATTCTCCATTTGTGTAAATAATTTTGTAATGTTTTATATTTATGACTCATTTACGGTGACAAGTATAGCGGTGTCATCAGCGTAGGTCACATATAAAGGTGTCATACAGTATTAGGATATCCGCTGTGTATATGGTATAAAGTAATTGGCACTAATATGCTTCCTTGAGGTACTCCTGAACGACGATTTGATGGTAACATCGAAAACCATTACTTATTTTAAGCTGGTGCCAAACATCTACCTTGCATGAATACGCACTCGACGGATCCTACTTAGTATCGATCCGGAAGGGTATGCTCGCTTATAGGTAGAGTTATATTGGCACCGACTTCAAAAGTATTTCATGTTAGATATTTTCGATCGTTAAGATCACTAACTAAATTAAGATAATCATTATTGCATGACAAGATTTTTTAATTTAATTGAGAGGTTAATTAAATCACGTTATGATTCAAACTTTGAAGTAAATATTCCAAAATTATATTAAAAAAAAACTTTTTTAGGTTTCTATAATTATTCTCTATAAATGGAATTTATATTCTAGAAAAGTTTTTCTAAATATAAGGGGTTGATTTGAAAAGTTTACCTGGAAATTGAAATAACAAGAGAAAAACTGATCATTTTTTTTATTACTTTACTGCGAAGCTCCGCCATCGGCGTTTTTCATGAATATCCGCTTCTAAGCTTGATCAAAACTATTTTTTTTTTTCAAGAAAATCAATAACCAAATTAGGCCTAATGATATCCAAACCTAGCCCAGAAATAATAGCCCTAAATAAATTATAATTATTATTTTCATTTTCGTCCATAAAATGTCTATTAATGAGAGTTTATAATGAGAATTATAAAGACAAGTTTTTGGTATGATTTTTTTATTTTTCCACGCCAACGTTTTTCGTCGAGTTTGCCGACTTCTTCAGGGTTACATGACATATTCGACTAAAATACATTTTTTTTCTTTATCTCTGTTACCAATGGCCATCACGAATTCAAAAATTCAAAAAAATTGGAACATTCACATACTTAAACAATAATTAATCAGACAAACAGTTTCAGAAACAATACAAACAGAAACAGACAACACAGTTTTAATACAATAGAACGGAATCATTTTACTTATTCAGCATTTTTACACATAGAAATATCAAATTTCAATAAATTTATTTATTCACTTAAATTTGATATTTCTAAATTAATTGGAATTTGATATTTCTATGTGTAAAAATGGATCCGTTCTATTTTAAAACTGTGTTGTCTGATTCTGTTTGTATTGTTTCTGAAACTTTATTGTTTATGTGAATGTGCCAAAAATTTTTGAATTCCTCATGGTTGTTGGCGAGGGGTGAACCGCGACCTAAAATCGTGTACACCTACTTCCACTTCCACTTTCATTTCCAAGTAGAAGACAATAGATTATCTAATGAGTTCCAAAGTAATTCCAAAGACGCTGTACACCTAATTCCAATCGCGGTTCACCCCTCAGTCGTTGGTAACAGAGATAAAGAAAAATAATGTATTTTAGACGAATGTGTGATATAACTATTTGAAACCCTGAAGAAGTCTTTCAAGTCGACGAAACGATGGTGAAAAAAATAAAAAAATCACACAAAAACTTTCCCATTATCTTATCTTATTATATTAAACGAG
This sequence comes from Forficula auricularia, assembly GCA_024734495.1. Classification (NCBI taxonomy): domain Eukaryota; kingdom Metazoa; phylum Arthropoda; class Insecta; order Dermaptera; family Forficulidae; genus Forficula; species Forficula auricularia. The sequence continues at coordinate 1,497,686 of JALMQS010000068.1, forward strand.
CAAAGTTTGTATATATATATATATCGGATCGGTTTCTCGAAAACGTCTCTAACGATTTGGACGAAATTTACGGATTAGGAGGGTTTTGTGTTGGACATTCGATCTGTCACGGTCTCATCTTCGGCTAAGTTGTTTTTGATGGATTTTTTGTTAATTGAAATAATTATTCACAGGTGGTTGTCTCGATAAAAATGTTTATTTACATTTTTATTCAATTTTCTTTTAATAAATAATTCGTTTTTTAATTTTATATCCCACAATAAGATCATTACAATTATTATATATTTAAAATTGGGCAATTTAATTGATTAAAAGGGGGAAGACGGATGGTCGAGGGAGTGACCAATCGACTTGATTGGGGAATAATGGAATTGAAATAATTATCGGAAAATAGGTTTTTTTATCTAATTAGATTTTTCCTCTTATTAAAAACAAGGACTAAAGATTAATAAGGACACTCGATGGTGGAGAAGTTATCTCCGGAATCGAAGCAAAAAATACAATGTATACATTAATTAATGTAAAATAATCGGTTTAATAAAATTAAAAAAAAAAAAAAAAGAATGATTAAAAGAAATAATTGAAAAGATGAATAATTGGATGGATTAATTTCCGCAATATGGTATTGGAATAATTATCGGAAAAAAGGTTTTTTTTCTATAATTAGTTTTTTTCCTCTTATTAAAAACAAGGACTAAAGATGATCAAGGACACTCGATGGTGGAGAAGTAATCTCCGGAATCGAAGCTAAAATACAATGTATAAATTAATTAATGTAAAATAATTGGTTTAATAAAATTTATAAAAAAAAAAATTGATTAAAAATCGAGTTTTAAATGCCACAAATATTAATTTGACAATTTAATTGATCAACTCAAAAAGTGTTATTTAATTAAAAAAATTAATTATACCGTATTTATTTATATACCTATATACACATAATCTGTGGGCCACTGAAGGCTAGAAATGCAAAAACTGGGTGCGTGGGCGTGGGTGGGGGTAGATGTCGGGGTGCAGGAGGTGGGGTTCAGTAGTGGGGGGCCGGGGGGAGGTGCGGGGTTTCGGGGGTGGAGTGGGAGTGTAGGTGTGGGGTGGGGTGGGAGGGTGCAGGAGGTGGGGTGAAGTGATGGGAGTCCGGGGGGCGAGGGGGGTTTCGGGGATTAATATATAGCTATTAACTGAAGCAAAAATTTACCAAGAATCTCTCAGTGGCCAGGTACTTCCCATTATAAACTCTTGTATCATAAATAATAAGAATAAATTAGCGAGATTCACGTGTAAGGAGACATTTCGGAAATATTTGAATTTGCCCTCTCGTAACTGCATTTATCAAATCCAGGAGGAGCCGTAACATCATGATAATATTTACTTTACAATTTATTAAAAAGTTATTTAATCGCAACATGGGTGGTCAGTGGTTTAGTTAGAAAAAAACTTTCCAATCATAAATCTTTTCATTTTAAATAGCATTATTTTCTCTTCAAATATGCCTTTCTCTCTCTTTCATCTTTCATAACTGTTGTGTCCTTTGTAAACTTGTCAATTCTTTTTGCTATAATTCCCTGTTACTATTAACTTTTTTTATTTATTATAGAATTTAATGCACCTGCACTCACACATGCAATGAACATATGCCCACTTGAAATTCCTTTTGGGAAATTTCAAACTACGACCAAGTGGCCATAAGTTCGAGTGCATTAAGTCTGAAGCATAATTAAATCTAATTAATTAATTGTTTATTTGTTTTGTTTACAAAATTTTATTGATTATTTATTTCTATTGTTGAAAAAGTAAATAAAGCTCTTATTTATTTTACTATATTATTACTATATAACTTAATTAGAGACGATGATAGGATAATAAAACGAAAATATGTGGACCATCTAAAAAAGGGATCCGGAAAATTCATCGACCAATATTCATCGACGATAATTCATCAAAAATAATTAATCGACTATACAATTATCGAATAGGCAATAGACCGACGCCCTATTGGTCGACGATCAGCTCATCGACATTTTCGATAAATTATCGTCGATGAATTGTGGTCGATGAATTTTCCTAGAGCCCTAAGAAGACGGGCTTCTGAAAACGACATGAAAACAAGCATGGCCCCCTTATCAGATTTTGGGCCCCGGGGCCCAAAATCTGAACCGGGCCCTTATTATGGAATAAGTATGTGTTTTTTATGAAGTGGAAAAAGTTGGTCAGTCTGCGCATTTTTTTCTAACATACCACCTTAAAAAATATGGGTCCCTGTGGGGTCAGGGCCCGGGACCCAAAGGTACACTAGGACCCTCCTTGCGGGGGCTATGGAAACAAGTAAAATAAATACACCTCCAACAATCCCAACACTATCACAAACACTTCAACCAATAAGTGCTCAATCAACAATAAGAGTATATAGGTACTCAACAAGAAATCGAATATTAAAACTTAAGACACAGTTCAAAAGAACCCAGAATTCCTAAATACCTAGAGGACTAAGTCCTATACAACGAAATGAGGCAAGAAATGAAGCGTAATTAGATCTCTAATTAATTGATTGTTTAATCATTAGTATGTTTTGTTTATTGATTATTTATTAGTATTGTTGAAAAAATAAATAAAGCTAATCAACACATTTATTTTAGCCGAAGGGTGAACTGCGATTGGAATTAGGTGTACAAGTCTTTGGAATTATTTTGGAATTCATTAGATAATGCCCCTTCATCTATTGTCTTCTACATGGAAATGAAAGTGGAAGTGGAAGTAGGTGTACACGATATTAGGTCGCGGTTCACACCTCGATTTTACCTCTTCATTATTTTACTATATTATAACAAATTCGAATATCTCATTTAATAAATATACAATACATAGATACATACAATTAATGGCCTTACTCCCCCACCTTTCCAGAAACAAATTTCGTATATTCCATGTTGGACAAATAAATGCTTGTAATTTGAAACTTGTCTAGTTCTTCAAAATATCATTTAAATTTAAATAAAAAAAATAAATTTCATTTACTTAATAATTAATTTTGGGAGTCGGGTTAGCCGAGCTGGCTAACGCGCTGGCCCGCTTCAGCATCAATGATGACGATGTTTAGGCGGGGGCCGGGGTTCGATCCTAGCTAGCATATAAAACTCGGCTCTCTCACTAACCCTACTAACACTTTACTGATGTGCTGTCTAAATAAGCTTTGTTCTCGGTGACAATAAATAAATAAAAAATTAATTTGGTAAGTAATTTGTAGAGAAATGTCTTGATTGAATTGATGATTTTTCGTTTTGATAATAAGGAAAAGGAAATGTCCTTTCGGAAGTATGTCTGTGCTGTCCGGATCCAAGAATTTTTTGTTTTCATTGAGAAACAACCTTGTTTTCCAGTCGATTAGCTCCTATACTAGGGTCGCAGCCTTCGGGGGTGTAACCGTGAAAGTTTGAAGAGAGGAAAAGAGAGAGAGAGAGGGGTTGATTTTGCGGACCATTTAAGCCCTGGGCAATGGCAGGTGTTGCGGCCACCCACTCGGTCCTTTGCTGATCAATGGACGAGGTGCCTTTGGGTCTACGACTACGTCAATGAAATGAATACAAAAGGGGTCCTAAGGGGTCCGAAGAGAGGGCAACCGAGGAAAAGAGCCAAGCCAGACAGCCTGGCACCGAAAAAGACTCGCTGTCTGCTGGATGGACGGCCGGCCCTTTGTCCAGCCATACCATACTCCAGAGAACCCATCCAAACAACACTCACCTTTTCAGGTTAGCAGAGAGGCTCGAAAAATCACTTTAATAATATTCCGATGATCTACTTTGCATTGGGGCAATTTACATTCATTCAATCAAATATGTACTAATGGGTTGGTGCATAATTATCAGGCTTTATCATGAAATAATTTTTAAGAAAAATATAAAACGAACTTCAAAAAAATTAAATGCAACAAATAAAATACACTAAAAGGTATAAAATAATTATTATCTTATTTAGTTACAACTAAACTACGAAATATTAACATGAAATTACTTTTTGAAGTCGGTGCCAAACAAACTATACCTATAAGCGAGCGTACCAACCAAACGTACTAAGTAAGATCCGTCGAGTGCGATTCATAAAATGTATATGTTTGGCACCGACTTCAAAAAGTAATTTCAAGTTAATATTTCGTAGTTTAGTTGTAACTAAATAAGATAATAATTATTTTATATCTTTTAGTGTATTTTATTTGTTGCATTTAATTTTTTTGAAGTCGGTTTTATTTTTTCTTAAAAATTATTTTTATTTTTCTCTTTTTAGTGATGTTATTAATAAAGATTATATCATCAGAACTTGACCAAATTAATATGACACCATCCCCCTTTCGGATAAAACAAGAATCATCGAAATCGGTTCATAAACAAAGAAGTTAGGCCTGAACAAACCTGACAAAAATGGTCTAATACCTATGAAAAAAAAATGGGACCAATCGGAAGGTAGACTGAACCCAAGGAACATCGGTTCACAATTGGCGGGGATATGAGGTAACATAGACACAAAAAAAATCAGTCGAATCCTCCTTTTTTGAAGTCGGTTAAAAAAGAAGAATATAGAGTAAATTCAACAAGAACATTTTTAAGGTAGTTCTTCCGCGACAATCCACACAAAAAGTTTTAGCCTCGTAACCACTCTATAAATATGAGCGGTGTTAAAATTTTAGGTTATGTTTTTTTAACGTGACTGTACTTTTCACACTACTATATTCTCTTTATGAATGGATCGTTTCCAAGACATTGATCTTATATCCCCTCCACTAAAAATAATATGTTTTTTTTTGTCTAAACTACGAGATAAATAATTTCAATTTTTTTATAACTTACTCCGAATATATTCTAGCAAATATTAGTTTTTCATCAAGATTCTTCAATGAAAAAAATATAGTAAAATAATGATCATTTTCGCACCCTTTCCCAAAATCTACCATATGTAAAAAATATCATTTTTAATTGTAATTATTTCATGTTGGTTATGGTAAATGTTCTTCAAATTTTAACAGTGTATTTATTATGCTTTTAATTACTAATATTCCAGGTTTCAAAGACTCCTTGAATTTTTTCATTTGTGAAACAACTACCTACCTTAAATAACTTTGATATAATATATATATATAGTAAAATAAGAGTTAAAATAAACGTGTAGATTTAGCTTTATTTACTTTTTCAACAATACAAATAAATAATCAATAAAATATTGTAAACAAAACAAATTATTGATTATTAAACAATTAATTAATTAGATTTAATTTTTATAACCTAAAAATAGAAGAATATTTTTATTAATAAATTAATAAAATATTATATTATAGTGTGTCAATTTGAAAATTTCCCACCCCTAGTATCGCTAAACTGGCAAATTATTTCAAAAATCGCTAAGACATGTCAAATTTGTATTCGAGGGGAAGAATTTTGACGTATAAATTAGATCGCCCCCTGCCCCCCAGAGTCACCCCCCCAAAAATCTTAAATGGGAAAGGGGCTCGAGTGAGACATCATTTTGAAGGGCTTTTTATTCTCTACATTTTGGTGTGCCATTTTTTAAATTTCAAGTCAAAATTATTATTAGGTATTTAGTTTTTGTGTTTTCAATTTTGACTTTGTTAATCATTTGCAAAAATAAAATGTACAAGAATAAAAACGCGTTCTAATTTGTTTATGGTTTACCTTAATCTAGTAGGTATGATGCTACTTTATCTGTAAAAATTGATTTATTAAAACAACGTACCACCGTCAAAATCGGTTTTAATGAGAATTTATAAGTTTAATGTATCACACAAATAATAACAAAAATTCAATATTGCAATATTCAAAGTCGCCTAACTTGGCAATGCAGCAATCAAATTTTAAAAAAATGTCACACCAAAATCTAGATAATAAAAAGGCCTTCAAAATGATGCCTCACTCGACCCCCTTACCTATTTAAGATTTTTTGGGGGGCAGGGCGGTGAAGGGGGCGATCTAATTTAGGTATACGTCAAAATTCTTCCCCCTCGAATACAAATTTGACATGTCTCAGCGATTTTTTAAATAATTTGCCAGTTTAGCGATACAAGGGGTGGGAAGTTTTCAAATTGACACACTGTATAATTTTATTACAAAAAAACGCCTGATAATTATGGACCAACCTAACTCTTTAAAAATTACTAATATATAGGCCTACATAAGCTATATCCCGTGACTGCAGGGCACATATCAATATAATATTCCCTACAATATTATTTAGCAGTAATATTTTTAAAGTAGGCAATAGATATCCTACAATTTCATATAATATATCGTCGCTGTTATATCAAAATGTCGCATATGTAAAAATAAACACTTTTCAGTAGCTTTGTTTTTATTTTGTATTAACCCTAATATTTGATACCTCTGGGGTTTTGTTTTTAATCTGTAACGAGAGTTATATCACCTGATAACACATAACAATTTGAGAGCAGACCCTAACAAATACAAGTGTTTTTCTTCAATAAATTTTTTTTGGTAATTTTGACATAGGTACGACATTTTTATATAACTGTGACGATATATTTTATTTGTTCAAATTAGAAATTGCGGTTTTATATATAGTATTATCTGGAACTTGGAATAAGAATAGCCTAAAGAAAAAATGAGGTCAGTGAACATATCCTCCTGGTACTAAAAGTTCACTTTTTATGAATCACACCGCTTAGTTAACCCCTCAGGAGTATATGTTTCAAATTTCATATCAATCGGTTAAGCCGTTTAATTTGGAGGTCGGTGAACATAGAGAAATAGAATCTCAAAACGATTATATTGATTTTTCTAAGATTTATTCCTTCTTTTGAAATATAAATTAATTAATTAAGAAAAACATTAGAGAAAAAGTGAAAACTTTTTCAAGACTCACTTTGCAACTATATTTATTTATTTATTTATTTATTTATTTATTTATTTATTACAACTTTTGGCCTTCGAAATCAGATGTTTCATTTTGGCCATCATTTATATAGATTGGACATTATATTTTTTACAATTTTGATAATGAAGAAAGAAAAAAAATTAAAATAATAATAATTAGATATAAGTAAATATAGTATTAATATTATTACAAGATAGAATTAGTTAAATAGTTATAAAGAACGGAATTACAACAATCAAATAGTCTTACAATTATTACAAGTTATTTTTACAAGAGTTTAAATATGAATATTATTAATATTTAAGAATTTGAAAATATTAAAATAAATATCACTTTCACATATGTTCAATAAATAGTTTAAATTGAGAGGGCGAGGAAAATTGAAATGAAAAATGAACACATCTCCTCTGAGGCGAAATCTGCAGCAAGGAAGATTGGCTTCTTATTCAGGTCCAAGCGATTTTACAAACCCCCACAACTTCTCACCATCTACAAGGCCCAAATCCGCCCCTGTCTCGAATACGGCTCTCATCTGTGGAGAGGAGCCTCAAAATATTCTCTTGCTACCCTGGATGCAATTCAGAAACGTGCCGTCAGGCTAATTGACGATTCTACCCTCACCGACCCCCTCGACTCGCTGGCTCATCGAAGAGATGTCTCTGCCCTTTCCCTTTCTATAGATACTATCACGGCAGGTGCTCTGATGAGATAAAATCAATAATTCCCCCAAAGCATACTTTACACGCAGCACACGTTTTGCCGACTCCCAACACTCTTTTGCGGTCAAATTGGAAAAGTGCCGGACCACTTCATTCGCGAATACATATATCCCCATGACTTCAAGGAACTGGAACTCTCTCCCAGCCTCTATCTTTCCCAGCACCTATGATCTTCAAACCTTCAAAACCAGGGTGCATAGACACCTACGTCTACACCCTCTCACTTAATCAACTTTCCCTTCTCTTCGGTAATGCAAGGGTCTTTCGAGATCCATAGGGGCTACATCTTTACTGGTGCACCCCTTCTTGCATTCGATTGCATTAAAAAAAAAAAAAAAAAAAATTCTTCTCAATCATCCACTCCTCAAACCCATCTCTGTCCAATGATGGACACGCCAGCAGAATGTGTTCCAGATCAGCAATTACAGTATGGTCACAGGTGCAGCCGTCATCGTCCCTTACACCTATTCTTTTCAGATGAGCTGGATAGCTACCATGTCCTAGTCTCATTCTCGTTTTAGCACGTATAGAATGATCTTCTTCCATTATTTATTTTTTCAAACCAAGGGGTAGTTTCTACATTTGGATTGATTAATGAATATTTGTGGCCTCGGTCCTTAGAGCTCAAATTCCATTCGACTTGCCATTTGTTTACTATTAATTCTTTAATTGTTAGTGTAAGATCACTTACTGAGACACAGTTGTTGCAACTATATGGACAATTAATTTTATTCGTCAGTCAACGGTTTGAACTAGAAATTTGAAACTTTGTGTAAAAATCTAGCTTATTAATACAAACTTTATTATATTTGTCTTCAATTTTAATTCTTTAGTGCATCAAAAAATTTATTTTGCCAATTTTTACTGCATATTACTTGCATATTTCAGCCTTTTTAAAAACATATTTTATGTCGTATTTTGGCAGTTTTTACTGCATAAAAATCTGGTCTCTAGTTATAAGATATTCCTGTAAATTGAAAATTAGCAGAATTACGCTAATGATTTAAAATTACGAAAAGATTCCCAAATTTTGTCCATTCTCTCCCTGTCAAAGAGAAATAAGAACTTATTTAATGTTTCGAAAGATATAGGTACGGAACTCATGATATGCTAGTTAGACTCGCACTTGGCCGGCCTATTAACAAAGGATCCCACTCATAAGCAATTTTTTGATTTTTCTAGAAAAATAAAAGTTGAATTCCCAAGAAATTATTCATATTTCTAAAAGAGTATTTCATGTTGATATAAAATAATATATCATCAAAATATCCGGAAAAACGTTTCTTCATGTAAAGGCCGCTGCACACGAGGCTTGTTTTAATATTTTTTTGTCTGCTTGATCCCACTCAAAAGCATTCCAGGACCAATAGGAAAATAGAACATGTCCTATCTTTTAAATCAAGCAAGCTAGCCAGAAAGACAGCCAGCAGTGACGTCATTTCAATCCCGACAGGCCTCCAAATTGCAAACCAGAGCTACCATCCCAAAAATAGTTAGAGGAAAAAGCCTCGTGTGCAGCGGGCTTAACCTTAAGGTTCTATTTCATAAGCAGTTTTTTGATTTTGATAGAAAATTAAAATATCTCAGATTAGTCTCTATGGCTTTTTTGAAATTTTACACTAGGTACAAATTTAATTTACCATTTATTTGTTATCCTTTAGCTATTTAACTGTAAAGTATGAAAGTTGCTAAGCTTGTTGGGAAAGTTAATTCAATACAAGAGGGGACAAAAGCGTCGGTCTCGATCCTTAATGTGACACCTTCACTCGAGTTGAGTTGAAAAAAGGACGTTTTCTCCTTAAAAGATATACAAAAAGGTTTTCAATAAGGTGTTAAATCATTATTGCTTCCTGTTATGAATTCCATACATTTCAGATACTTCTATACAGGACAAAACAAAACAAAAATATATTTCCACAATGTGTAGGTAGAATTCAGATAAAGCCTATATTTGGGATTTATTACCTAACATTTAGTAGCTGTTTTATAAAAAAATAAAAATAAGCTGATATCGCCATCCACATGATTTTACCCGAGGGGTGAATCGGGACCTAAAATCGTGTACACCTACTTCCACTTCTACTTTCATTTTCAAGTAGAAGACAATAGATGACATTAGATCAGTGATTCTCAAACACTGTGCCGCGGCACTTTTGTGTGCCGTGAAATTCTTGAAATGTGCCGCCAAATTTCAGAAATACAAACATTAGAAATTATAATTTGAAAGTTTATATTGGGAAAATAAGGACAAGTTTTTTATTCATTCGAAGTTGAGATTTTTGTATATAGGGATAAAAAGAAAAATATTCTATTCTATTTTTTTGTGAGAAGTGAATACTGTTCTGTTCTGTATTGATAAGGTTGTTATTAAAAAGAGAAAAAAATTGTGTTTTTTGTGAATGTGCCAAATATCTTTTTGAAAATTGTATTCTGATGGCCTTCAATGGTAACGAAGGTAAGAAGAAAATTTAAACGAATGTGTGACATGACTATTTGAAGCCCTGAAGAAGTCGGCAAAGTCGACGAAACGTTGGTGGATAAATAAAAAAGTCACACATAAAAAACTTGTCCTTATTTTCCCAATATAAACTTTCAAATTATAAATTAAATTATGGACGGAAATGATAATAATTAGAAATTATTTCACTTTGTAATAATCGAGATTTAATTTCACAACATTCGGAAGAGTCAATTTTGGATTAACATTATATCTGATTATCCCATAATAGTCAAAACAATTTGAAAAATATTATTAGAATTTTCTACAATCTTATTTGTGCGAATTCGGATTTTCAGCATTAAAACCAAAATAAAAACGATAAAAAGATCGAGACTTTTAAATGTAGATGACGAAATGAGAGTGGCATTCAAGGGCGGATCCAGGAATTTTTTATGGGGGGGGGGGGGAGAATGTATATAAGGTGCCCGATGTGTATATAAGATCTACTTTTTATCTCGAAAGTGTGTCGCGATCGAAGGGGGGGGGGGCAGAGACGCCCCCCCCACACACACACATAGAACTTTATTTTCAATTTTAAAATTGTTATAAATTCCCTGTCGATTTGGCCGCCGTTTTTTGGCCTCTGCGTGCGACGCACGTGTTGCACTCCCGCCAGGCACGGGCCTCGGTCGCCCCCCCCTGGATCCGCCCTTGGTGGCATTATCATTTTTACGACCAAATATAAACGAAATTATCATAAATCATCAAGCTCAATTTTCGCAATAATTAATTTGTAATTAATAACTCAATAAACATTATGTTCTCTTTGTAGTATATATTATTTCATTTTACATTGAAAATGATTATCATAAGCTATTTTACACAGTAACAGAGTGTATTATAGGTAAGTAAAATTCTTTTAAACTTATCATATTGTTAGTGTGCCGCCAAATTTTGAAATTATTGAAAGTGTGCCGCAACAAAAAAAAGGTTGAGAATCACTGCATTAGATTATCTAATGAATTCCAAAGTAATTCCAAAGACGGTGTACACCTAATTCCAATCGCGGTTCACTATACACATGGCCCATCTCTTATAATTAATCTTTAATAAAATAATTTATAATTATTTACGAAAGAACCCCCCCCCCACCCCAACAGACACTTAATTTTTTGCCCAAAAGCAATTAATATCTCTTTTTAATTTTGAGACTATTCTATTCTATCAGCTATCTTCGATTTTTGTTTTAAAATATTTTTGAACCCCTCTTTTTGGTCAGTATCAATTTCACATAGTGAGTCATTTTCGTAAGTCGTATAGGGTGAAAATATAATACGAAATTTCGTATATATCGATTAAAGGCTCTAGGTAGTGTAGGACCTATATTGCTAGTTCTATTTTTTGAACCCCCCATTTTGTCCACCGAAAAAAATAAAAATCTCTTTTTTATTAGGACCCGTCCATAAATTACGTTACATAGTAGGAGGGGAGGGGGCAACACAAGATTTATGACAAAATGTGACAAAATGGGGACCCGGGTATCCTAAAAATTGTGATGTCACAAAAGTCAAATTAAATTTTTTTAAAAATTTTTATATATATTTTTTCGATTTCAGGTTGGTATAGTTAGTCTAGATAAAAAATTGTAAGGAAGCAATTTTTAGAAAAAACACTTAAATTTTATAAAATTATTAAATTATACTATATACTATTTGTCTAGATTAATTTGTAACAACGCTAAGAGAAATTTCTCTAAAAAATGTCCCTCTTGCCTAGAATCGAACCTACGAACTCTTGAACTAAGGTCATTAGCTTTAACCACTAGACCAATCTAACATTAATATATATACCATGATTTCTGTTACTAAAACTATAAATTTTTGATTTAGACTTTGTGTCGAGATAATATTGTATTCATTTGAACTCGAATGAAAATGAAAAAATACCAATAGATTTTAAATTAAGAAACATTAAATATATATTAATTAACGAGGCAAATTTGAAATATATTGTCAGCTCGGATTTTAAACTGATGGCTCCAATCGATTTTCATTAACCAGGCAAATTTGAAATATAATTGTAATTTTGAAATGAAAGACTCCGATTCATTTTAAATTAAGAAACATTAAATATATTTTTTAAATTTAGGGAACGAAGAAAAGATTATTTTTATTACAGACAAAAAGATCAGCCGCGGCTCGAATTAAATATATTTTTTGTAATTAATTAAATTAAATGAACCGAGTAAATTTGAATAGTTTCCGCAGCCTGCGAATTTTTTGCAGTTCATAAATCATTTCATTGTTTTTGTTTTGTAAAGGAAAAATGAAATTTAAATTTAAATTTTAAATTTAAATATATTCATAATTATTCCTCCCCCCCCCCCCCCGCCACTCAAAAATTAAAGAGGCGAAACTTTTAAGAGACGATGTATTTTCGGTAGTTTACGGGTATACATTTGGAGTGTGGTTTTTTAAGAGGAATAAAATTTTTTGACCGAGACGCTGCCCGCCAGGGCACCAGCTGGAGGGCCGAGCTTCGAGGGCGTGCCGAAGGCACGCACGAAAAGCTCGTAGAATATAAAAGTGATAGTGTGACGTCTCAATACAAGGAGGCCTCAATGAAAATGTGACAGAATATGATACAGGGGAAGGGGGGTCTAAAAATCTTAAAATTCGTGTTACGTAATTTATGGACGCCCCTTACAGATTCATTTTATAGTATATTTAATTTTTTCTTTTGTTTTTTTAGTTTGAAAATTTTATAATTTTAATTTTTGAACCCCCCCCCCTTAATTTTTTATTCGATTTCAACTAAAATCTAATCAGTTCTTAATCTCAATATCCCAGAATCGCTCTACACTGAAAAAACGATATATTTATAGTTAAGAAATTATATTTGATATGAATAGATGGTGAAGTTAATTATGGTGATCTCTGTTCAATATGAATAAATGATATACTTATTTTAAGTATTCTCATATTTTTGGAGCAACTCTAGATATATTAATAGTTAAGATGCCGCTATTTTAACCAAGCACTAATAAGTAAATTATGAAAATATTGTTATTTGAGTAAAATAGTCGTAGAGTTTAATTTAATAGTTGGGTATTTAAATGAAATAATTTGTAATTACAACAAGAAATGATATATTATTTATAATAAAAAATATTCAAGCTTATATCATTTATATTCATTTGATGTAGAATCTACATTCAATTGAATTATATAAATATTTAATTTAATTATTTATTTGGTTGAATTAGGTAATAAGAAAAAATTAATTTAATTTAATTTAATTTAATTTTCTATATATATAAGGTTTTTTTTTTTATAAATTTTATTAAACCAATTATTTTACATTAATTAATGTATACCTTGTATTTTAGCTTCGATTTCGGAGATTGCTTCTCCACCATCGAGTGTCCTTATTCATATTTAGTCCGTGTTTTTAATAAGAGGAAAATCTAATTAGATAAAAAACCTCTTTTCCGATAATTATTTAATTCCATTATTCCCCAATCAAGTCGATTGGTTAATCTTCCTTCCTCCCATTCTCTTGATTCACCATATTTATAAGGTAATCTAATTTTAATATATAATTAATATTTCTTATAATCTTATAGTGGGTTTTAAAATAAAAAAAAAACAATTAATAATGTAAACAAAATTTTTGTTATTTTTTTTAAATATCTTAATTATTAAGATATCACTATTTGCAGAAAATCTAAGTCGTTTTATGATAGGTAAAAAAACATTCGTTTAGATATGATAAGATGTTTCACTAGAAGTAAACAAAACATTCATTTAATATTAAGAGATATCTAATAGAATAAAATAGATCAGTCAAGTATATAATATATTTGGATTAAATACCTAAAATTTGGAATGATTTCCATATATCTTGATTATTAATGAAATATCTTTGGAATAAATAAGAGCTCATTAAAAATGCTCAACTCTATCAATATAATTATTATAAAGAAATTGTTTTGTCAGTGTAGAAGATGTCTTTAAGTTGTCTAGAAGATGTTTTCTAGAGCGAGTGTACTATCAGGGTTGGTGATTTTTTTTATTATTGCTCGAAAATGTGTACTATAAGTATTTTAATTGAATGTTTTCTACATTTGATTCAATCGCAGAATCAAATGTAGGGAATTTTGTCAAATATTGAGTGAAAATAATATTTGAACTTATATATTTCTAACTTGAAATAATGATCTTAAATAAATTTTTCTAATTTTTCTAATTAATATAACAAAGAATAATTGCTATATCAATGAAAATTGTTTTTGACCGCGCTTATTTGAAAAAGATAATTTATCGGATTACGCTATTGGAGTCTGCGGAGTCTTAAGTCGGGACCAAGAGAGGCTCGGAGACTCCAATAGCGTAATCCGATAAATATCTTTTTTTCAGATGCGCACTGGTCCAAAACAATTCTCATTGATACTAGCAATTATTCTTTGTGTATATTAATTAGAAAAATTAGAAAAATTTATATAAGTATTTTTGTTTTGACGTTCCGATTCGCGGAAATTGTCCATTTCGAGCCCTGATTGACTATAGATAATAAAATCTAGCTAATCTAATTAGGTCAAGTCTTTAACGCAAGAGAATAAACAAATCAAAAAGTGAAGTAGTTCAAAGGGTATTTATTCAAGCCTTTGACTTGTGAAGTGGCAGAGGTTGAGAGGCCGGGGCCGGGGCACCTGACCTGCTTGAGGCGGATACCTGTACCTGGACCTGAACCTGTGACTGCCGCCACTTGACCCGCGAGATCCTCCCTACTGAATTGAATACCAACCAAAAGTCAAACGGTAGCTAACTCAACTCGGGTATAAAAAATGGCCTGTATTGTGGGTTCTTCCTGTCCCACGTAACACACCTCGTCCTCGTCTCAAACGATATGTCTTTCGGCTATACAGTAAATGACACGCTCACTCTCTCTCCATTCATGCTTTTTTTTTAATGTGCTCACACGCCAATTCAAAGAAAGATTTAACATATTAGAAGTTTTCTAAAGGAAAACATTGAAAAAAAAATGAAAGGAAATCAAAAAATAAGCAAGTGTGTGTGTGTGTGTTATATAAAATGTCAAAGAAAGGATTGTCATTCATAGAATTAACAATCCTTTGTTATTTGGCGTGAATTTAATTTGATATATAGCAGTTGAGGCTTTGGTCACCATGGTGATTTAATTGATAAATTAAAGGGGTTTGTGGAGATTCGATGTCCTGATTTATTAAAAATTTTTAAGAAAAAAATAAACACCGACTTCAAAAATTAAATGCAACAAATATAAAATACACTAAAAGGTATAAAATAATTATTATCTTATTTAGTTACAACTAAACGACGAAATATTAACACGAAATTACTTTTTAAAGTCGGTGCCAAACAAACTATACCTATAAGCGAGCGTACCCGCCAAACGTACTAAGTAAGATCCGTCGAGTGCGATTCATAAAAGGTATATGTTTGGCACCAACTTCAAAAAGTAATTTCGTGTTAATATTTCGTCGTTTAGTTGTGACTAAATAAGATAATAATTGTTTTATACCTTTTAGTGTATTTTTATATTTGTTGCACTTGATTTTTTGAGGTCGGTTTTTATTTTTTCTTAAAAATTATTTTTATTTTTCTCTTTTTAGTGATGTTATTAATAGTGATTATATCATCAGAACTTGACCAAATTAATATGACACCATCCCTAAGACACCCCTTTCGGATAAAAAAAGAACCATCGAAATCGGTTCATAAACAAAGAGGTTAGGTAAACCTAAACAAACCTAATAAAAAAGGTCTAATACCTATGAAAAAAAAATCGAAAAAAAAATGGGACCAATCGGAAGCTAGACTGGACCCAATGCAAAAAAAATTTTCAAAATCGGTTGACAATTGGCGGAGATATGAGGTAACATAGGCACAAAAAAAAAAAAAAAAAAAATTCAATCGAATAGAGAATCCTCCTCCTTTTTTTGAAGTCGGTTAAAAATTGATAATAAATAAATAAATCTTTATTCCTCGATCTGCTTAAGAGCAAAAGTCCTCGGTGGCTAGGTCCTCGATACAAATCAACTACAAATAATAAAAAGAAAAAAATAGAAATGTATGCTCATTAACAAATAGCATGACCATAGATTTCCATCAAAAAGGCCAAAACGTAATTTAAAAATTTTGCGCAAAAACCCAATACCGGGTAAACCAGCGAACCCGGGAATTTGCCATAAGTTGTTAAGGAACCCGCCTGGTCATCAAGGGTGGTATGACCTCTCTACCTCAGTTCTTCTCTGCTTGTGAGAATTAAATAAAATTTGTACAACTCTAGGACATTGGGACAAAATTTAAAATTGATTTAATCATTGGGAGCAGAGAACAATAATCCCAAGTACTAATAGACAAACTGCTCCACAAATCTACCCCAGATCCTACAAATTAATGCAAACCTATATTAATATTTGAATTAACTAACTCGATATTATGGAGTAACAATTATTAGATGAAACCTTCCCTAAATGAAGAACGACTGAAGAAATTGATAGATGATAAAAATAATTTTTAAGAAAAAAATAAAAACCGACTTTAAAAAATTAAATGCAACAAATAAAATACACTAAAAGGTATAAAATAATTATTATCTTATTTAGTTACAACTAAACGACGAAATATTAACACGAAATTACTTTTTGAAGTCGGTGCCAAACAAACTATACCTATAAGCGAGCGTACCCGCCAAACGTAGTAAGTAAGATCCGTCGAGTGCGATTCATAAAAGGTATATGTTTGGCACCGACTTCAAGTAATGCTTCATGTTAATATTTCGTCGTTTAGTTGTAACTAAATAAGATAATAATTATTTTATACCTTTTAGTGTATTTTATTTGTTGCATTTATTTTTAACCGACTTCCAAAAAAGGAGGAGGTTCTCTATTCGATTGAATTTTTTTTTTTTTTTTTTTTTTGTGCCTATGTTACCTCATATCTCCGCCAATTGTCAACCGATTTTGAAAAATTTTTTTGCATTGGGTCCAGTCTAGCTTCCGATTGGTCCCATTTTTTTTCGATTTTTTTTCATAGGTATTAGACCTTTTTTATTAGGTTTGTTTGGGTTTGTTTAGACCTAACCTCTTTGTTTATGAACCGATTTCGATGGTTCTTTTTTTATCCGAAAGGGGTGTCTTAGGGATGGTGTCATATTAATTTGGTCAAGTTCTGATGATATAATCACTATTAATAACATCACTAAAAAGAGAAAATAAAAATTTTTAAGAAAAAAATAAAAACCGACTTCAAAATTAAGTGCAACAAATATAAAAATACACTAAAAGGTATAAAATAATTATTATCTTATTTAGTTACAACTAAACGACGAAATATTAACACGAAATTACTTTTTGAAGTTGGTGCCAAACAAACTATACCTATAAGCGAACGTACCCGCCAAACGTACTTAGTAAGATCTGTCGAGTGCGATTCACTAATAGGTATAGTTTGTTTGGCACCGACTTCAAAAAGTAATTTCATGTTAATATTTCGTCGTTTAGTTGTAACTAAATAAGATAATAATTATTTTATACCTTTTAGTGTATTTTATTTTGTTGCATTTTTGAATTTTTTGAAGTCGGTTTTTATTTTTCTTAAAAATTATTTTTCTTTTTCTCTTTTTAGTGATGTTATTAATAGTGATCATATCATCAGAACTTGACCAAATTAATATGACACCATCCATAAGACACCCCCTTTCGGATAAAAAAAGAGTCGGTTAAAAAGGAGGAGGTTCTTTATTCGACTGAATTGTTTTTTTTTTTTTTTTTTTGTGCCTATGTTACCTCATATCTCCGCCAATTGTCAACCGATTTTGAAATTTTTTTTGCATTGGGTCCAGTCTAGCTTCCGATTGGTCCCATTTGTTTTTCGTTTTTTTTTCATAGGTATTAGACCTTTTTTATTAGGTTTGTTTAGACCTAACCTCTTTGTTTATGAACCGACTTCGATGGTTCTTTTTTTATCCGAAAGGGGGTGTCTTAGGGATGGTGTCATATTAATTTGGTCAAGTTCTGATGATAAGGATCACTATTAATAACATCACTAAAAAGAGAAAAATAAAAATAATTTTTAAGAAAAAATAAAAACCGACTTCAAAAAATTAAATGCAACAAATAAAATACACTAACAGGTATAAAATAATTATTATCTTATTTAGTTACAACTAAACGACGAAATATTAACATGAAATTACTTTTTGAAGTTGGTGCCAAACATATAGTACATTTTATGAATCGCACTCGACGGATCTTACTTAGTACGTTTGGAGGGTACGCTCGCTTATAGGTATAGTTTGTTTGGTACCGACTTCAAAAAGTAATTTCATGTTAATATTTCGTCGTTTAGTTGTAACTAAATAAGATAATAATTATTTTATACCTTTAAGTGTATTTTATTTGTTGCATTTAATTTTTTGAAGTCGGTTTTTATTTTTTTCTTAAAAATTATTTTAAACTTTTTTAACTTAACCTACTCTTAAAAATCAACAACTCTGCTACTTTTGGTAAGATGTTATTTTCAATTTTTAGTTCTATTTCTCATGCTATGATGTCAATCGGTTGGTATTTTGTCTAATCTTTTATAGAAGGTGAGAAAAGTTCTCATGTCAAGCTAATTTTTTACGATTGTCGATTATAAAAATGTTGTATGGAACACTGGTCGTTCGATAACGTTCTCTTTCTTTCTCTCTTTTGGAACAGGTTCCCATATCTTGGATGCTCGCTCTTTTGGCAGGGAAATTAACGCGTGTAATTGTATCTGTTGTTGTTCATAGTTAAAATTGACAAGCCAAGGCGACATTCGCGTCATTGACTTCTTCAAAACTTACCTACCCTCTGAATACAAAAGAGAATCGTACTCTCCGAACGGAAGTCGATTGTCCTCCAGGGGTCATTCAGTTTTTCATTCATACCTACCTTCAAGTCCATTCTCAACAACCTGCAACGTGTTTTACTACGTCGCTTACTATAGGGCTCTGAAACAAGAAAGAAAAAAAGAATCCATTGAAAAAGCTTAGGAATAAGGTCAGAGGAAGAAAAAAAATCAATTTCGAATTACTACCGATTCGCATTAAGAAATGTCACCGGCGATAGGGATCAGCTTTCATGGTTTTATGAAGGAATATTTATTGATAAGAATTTAACAACCCGTAGGTAATCTATATTTCTGAATAATTACTTACTAGAAAAAAAAGTACCTATTACTGAAATTGATCATGATAAAATAAATAATGGGAAAGAAGGAAAGTAGTAAATTCACATCTATGCTTATTATAATCGGCTTGCACGACGCCGTCGACGTGATTTTTTAAATTTTAAAACCCACTAATATTTCATGACAAACGAGGGGTGAACCGCGACCTAATATGCTATACACCTACTTCCACTTGTACTTCCAAATATTTCCAGTACTTCCAAATATTTCCAAGTACTTTCAAATATTCCCAGTAATTCCAAATATTTCCAAGTACTCCCAAATATTTCCAAGTACTTCCAAATATTTCCAAGTAATTCCAAATATTCCCAAGTAATTCCAAATATTCCCAAGTAATTCCAAATATTCCCAAGTACTTCCAAATATTTCCAAGTACTTCCAAATATCTCCCAAGTACTCCAAACATTCCCAAGTACTCCCAAATATTTCCAAGTACTTCCAAATATTTCCAAGTACTCTCAAATATTTCCAAGTACCCCCAAATATTTCCAAGTACTTCCAAATATTTCCAAGTACTTCCAAATATTTCCAAGTAATTCCAAATATTTCCAAGTAATTCCAAATATTCCCAAGTAATTCCAAATATTTCCAAGTACTTCCAAATATTTCCAAGTACTTCCAAATATTTCCAAGTAATTCCAAATATTTCCAAGTAATTCCAAATATTTCCAAGTACTTCCAAAATACTTCCAAAGAGGTGTACACCTACTTCCAATCGCGGATCACTCCTCGATGACAAATAACATTTATTAAAATTAGGAAATTTAAATGATTATTTTAAAACCCACTAATAGTTTATGACAAATAAAATTTATTAAAAATTAGGAAATTTAAATGATTATTTTAAAACCCACTAATAGTTTATGACAAATAAAATTTATTAAAAATTAGGAAATTTAAATTATTACTTTAAAACCCACTAATATAATTTATGACATGTAAAATTTATTAAAATTAAGAAATTTAAATAATTATTAAAGAAAGATTCTAAATTTAAGGTTAAAATCTCAAAGATTTTAGTACCGACTTATAGAAATAATTTTATATTGGTTATCAGTGGTGGTTCATCCCCTCATTAGATGAACCTGCGAACCAACATGCTTTCCGGGCAATTGATCTAATGAACCCCTTCTGATAAGCAATTTAAATTAATAGTTTTTAAGGAATTTGGTGTTGGTACTTGGTGAAACATTTTTTAAAATTATTGGATAAAAATACTTGGTAGGTTTCACATTAAGATATAAAAAATAAAACGAATTTATTTTTGGAGAATCTTTAATCTCGATATATATATTTCAGGTGACTAACCCATCTTCAGGAGATACAGAAAGTAACTGACCTGAATAAATCGAAATTGAATACAAGTCAATGGTAAATTTTTTTTTTTTTAAGATAACAAAAGGGTAAATATTTAAAATTAGTGGAGGGAGAAAGGGTAGGAAGTCTACTTTGGATTAATTTTGAATTTTTTATATCTTAATGTGAAACCTACCAAGTATTTTTATCCAATAAATTTAAATTAATTCTATAGGTACTAAAATCTTTGAAACTTTAACCATAAATTTAGAATCATTCTTAATAATATTCTGGTTTCAGTCATCTAGTTGATTTTTGAAAAAATTTACCATCTAATTTAAAAAAAAAAGATTCAATTCATCGATTTATTAAATTATTACTTTAAAACCCACTGCAGAGTCCAGATGGCGTAGCACCCTGGCTATTAAGATGCCCGCCGAATGCGGGCCTCGCAGCTGGTTGAGTTATAGTAAAACTTTGAAAATAGTAGATATGAATATAAGAATATGTTTTATACCTATGTTCGTAATAGTTTTTTAGGAACACATTTACCAGAAAAAGACTTGGTTCCAAAGTTTTCTAGAAAATATAGAACCTATATATATAAGTTCACGGCATTACCTAAGGGGATGAGAAGAGAAAGTGATCAAGGGTGGAGGCCAAGTTGTGTGAGAGCATGGGGCTTAAGGGTTGAAGATTGTATGACTTTGGAAAGAGATGAGTCCCAGTCTTTAGAATTCAACAGGACTGTTGGTGAATGAACTAAATAGCTCCGTAGTAGGTGCTCAAATTTGAACGCAAAGGGATGTTGGGATCAGCAAATATTCTGTTATCCGCAAGGCAAGCTTTTCGGGGGATCATGGATTACTTCCCAATACATCCTAATTATCTATGACAAACTAATGTGGGTTCAGCTATGACTATGGGGAAACTATAGCAAAATTCGGTATTCCTGTCAAGATAATATCATCATCATTGAGTATACAGTCCTAAGACTGGTTTGATGCAACCACCCGTCTCCACTCGACTCTGTCCCCCGCCAGCTGTTTGACCTCTCTAAATGTCTCGCATCCCATATCCCCAATTATTTGGTTGAAATATTCTAATCTGGGCCTTCCTCTTTTCTTGGCCACCTCCCCCTCCAAAATATCATCCCCTAAGCAGTCCCCCATGTCTCAGTGTGTGCCCCATCATCTGACCTCTTCTTTTCTTCAGACTCTTCCACAAGGGTCTTCTTTCTCCGATTCTTCCAAGAACTTCTTCATTTGTAATTTTATCCATCCATTTGACATTTCGAAGCCTCTAATCTCTTTCTGTCCGCTTCTCTAATTGTCCAGGTTTCATACCCGTACATGGACAAGATAATATGACTATCAAAATTGTGCGTGGAAGGATCATACGCCAGAGTTAAGATAGATGGATTCCTTACAGATGGATTTTTTATAAACAATGGATTGAAGCGAGGGGTGAACCGCGATTAGAATTAGGTGTACACGTCTTTGGAATTATGTGGAATTATTTTGGAATTCATTAGATAATGTCTTCTAATTGGAAATGATAGTGGAAGTAGAAGTAGGTGTACTCGATATTAGGTCGCGGTTCACCCTCGGATTGAAGTAAGGAGATGCATCCCCTCTAGAGCTTCTAACATCTAGGATTTTAGAACTATGTCTTTCGTCCACCATGACATGATCAATTTGGTTTCGAGTTACTCCATCATTTGAAACCCACGTTTGCTTATATATCTCCTTATGGGGAAACATTGTAGATTTAACCAACATGTTATTGGCTGCCGCTAAATTTTCTATGCGTAGACCAGTGTCATTTGATTGGTCATGTAGGTTAATGATGAGCAGAATTGGTCTTGGTCTTTCGGCTTTGCTCATCACTAATATTAATACTCAAAAACAAAATAATAATAATATTTTTTCTTAAAAGTGATCAGAACTTTCTAAACACCCTATAGAAGTCTTTACATACACACCCTCTGCCTATATTAATTAGTGATGAGCAGAAGTGGTCTTGGTCTTGGTCTTGCTTTGCTCATCACTAATATTAATACTCAAAAACAAAATAATAATAATATTTTTCTTAAAAGTGATCAGGACTTTCTAAACACCCTATAGAAGACTTTACAAACACACCCTCTGCCTATATTAATTAGTGATGAGCAGAATTGGTCTTGGTCTTGGTCTTGCTTTGCTCATCACTAATATTAATACTCAAAATCAAAATAATAATAATATTTTTTCTTAAAAGTGATCAGGACTTTCTAAACACCCTATAGAAGACTTTACAAACACACCCTCTGCCTATATTAATTAGTGATGAGCAGAATTGGTCTTGGTCTTGGTCTTGCTTTGCTCATCACTAATATTAATACTCAAAAACAAAATAATATTAATATTTTTTCTTAAAAGTGATCAGAACTTTCTAAACACCCTATAGAAGACTTTACAAACACACCCTCTGCCTATATTAATTAGTGATGATCAGAATTGGTCTTGGTCTTGGTCTTGCTTTGCTCATCACTAATGTAGGCTATATTTGTCTCGCTCTTTCCCAATTTTGGGATTAAAATCCCTATTATTTTTATATTGTCATGTTTTGGTTTTCGGTGTTTCATTAATTACTTTTTCCAAGCTGTTGTAATATCTATAGGTACTCTATGTCTACCATATAGGTACTTATTATAATCGGCTTGCGCGAAGACGACGATATGATTTTTTAAACTTTAAAACCACTAATTCACCAATTCATGACCATTTTTTTTTAAATTATATTATTTTAAAAAACCCAGTGCGAAGTTCAGGGAGCGTAACATTCTGGTTAGGTCGGGCTTCCAAGCTGGTTTTATATAGGTAAAGCTTTATTGGACGTTTTCAAAAGCAAAATTTTTACGTTTCAGAAAGCCCTTATATCACTTTTTCCTAAATGGGTGTTTTAAGAATTATATCTAGCTTCCTTTGTGTTTTAACACGGAAATACTTTTGAAGCATCGGATCTTCCCAATGTGTGTTTTCTTGTTTTTAACACATGAATATTTATTAAATCTTGAATATGTTTAGACGCTAAAAAATATTAGATTCGCATTATTTTTAATTCTTCAATAGATTGTATTATATTCGACCAATTTATTTAGATTTTTCAAAATTTCCATCAAAGGCTTAAAAATTTGAATAAAAATATTAATGAAAACAGTCTTAAAATAAGAAAGTACTTATAGCTTCTTTTAAGATGGGACAAAATTTGGTAACCTACTAATTAACTATCTAACTGACATTTTGTCAAAATAATTAATACATAATTCGTAAACAAATTATTGGATAAAAAATACTTGGTAGGTTTCACATTAAGCTTTTTGAAGACCAAAACATTATGGTTTCCCTCAATTTTTTTTTAAATCAGAATAGTTTCAGCCGTTTTTGAGTTATTTCGAAAAAAACGAAATGTGTTTGTATTATTTTTGATTTCTCGTGCTTACAGCAAGACCAAAACTGTTGGGACACTTTTTGTGGGCTTTGATCTTTGAAGGTCAGAAAACACGGATTTTTGTTGAAAATTTACATTAGAGGTAAGCGAGGGGTGAACTGCTATTAGAATTAGGTGTACATCGTCTGTGGAATTCATTAAGTTATCTATTGTCTTCTATTTGGAAATAAAAGTAGAAGTGGAAGTAGGTGTACACGATTTTAGGTCGCGGTTCACACTTCGGAGATAAGTAAATGGTATAAACACTTTTATTGTATACTTCCAAACGGATGCCAATCCAATGTAGGTATAAAATTAATCAATGTAATAATGATTTATTTTTTCATTTTGACTGGAACTTTCTCAATATTTCCAAGACACTTTTTTTGCCAAAAAGTCGTTACAATAGGTTAATCTCCGAAACGTTTATTTTATATGTCATAAGTGAATTAATGAAAACGCTAGTGGGTTTCTTTGGTCATGGCTTTTTTCTATTTAAGAGAGGCAATCTCAGTAATGCAAAGAGCGAGCGGTACCATAAAAAGGGCAAGAAGCGTTTTATATCCGGCTGATCACAGGGGGCGATGTCGCGAGTCGGTCAGGGGGCTCAAGGGGCCAGGGGGGTCGGAGCCCTTCATCCCGAAACGAAAGTCCTTCTCTCTCTCCCACTCATTGGCCACAAGGGCTGGAGGGCACAATAAACCCTTATTAATACGTTGTAACGGGGTTCTCCAACCACTCGAGCAGCTCCGCCCCTTTCCCGTCTAGGCTCCACCCTTGCCTTGCTTCTGATTGGTTGTGACGGGGCTCCGCCCCTGGCATCCCTGTGGCCCATTGGCCCTGCGTCAGGCCCAAGGGAGTAGCTCCACTTGGGGTCAAGTAGACCCGTGGAGAGTTGTTGTGTTGGTTTGCTGCTTGTTGAGATTAGCGCGCGCGCCCGCGCCCCCATAGTCGCGTTTTTGACAAGCCCTCCTCGAGGGCTGCCGCCGCTCTTCAAGTCTTCTGATTCAAGTGATCCGAGTGAGTGGGTGGTTGCTCTTCAGCAGTAGAGTAGTAATACAGTGGCGGTGCAAGGACAGGGTGTGCGATCCAAGCTGGCGAGTCCCCGGCCAGCGTCTGCCCCCGGGGCTGCCGCGACTCCTCCGGCCAGCCCCAAGAGGACAACCCCGAGCAAAGAGACCCCGGAGACCCCAACGGCGACGGTTCCGCCGCCGCCACCGCCGCTTCTCGCCGCCTGGTACCCATGGGGTCCTGCACTCTTTCCGGCTGCCTGGTACAATCCAGCAGCTATCCGATCAGCCTTACCAGGGTAAACAAATTCTACATCAATCCTTCTTTTCTAGACTTTTTACACACAATCCCAACCACTTCTTCTTTGTTAGGCCTCATTATTGCCAGGGCGTCATGCCACCTTTTTTCGGCCTTCCCCTGCTTCGTCATCCCATTCTTGAAATGTGGTCGTTTCACTCATTTCTTCTTCTCGATACCCAGTCGGTGATGTTTTGGATCAGCTCGATCCTCACCCTAGTCTTGCCTGAGCTATCCTTCTTAGTATTTTCAACTCCCTGACCTCTAGCAGTTTTGTTAGTGTCCGATCTTGTTCCGGGAGCGTAAATCCGTTTACTAGATCTCTAAATCCCAGATGAAGTACCCCAGAGACTGAAATTAGATTGAAATTAGAAAATTAATATCTACATATTAGGAGATTCTCTGTATTAATTAAATTAAATTATTTCACATTAAATTAGTTCAAATTTATGAGCTATTCACTTTGTTTTTTAGCCAAGTTATGGGCCCATTCAAACCGGTCATAATATGGCCGGAAGAGGATTACATTTTCATTCAAATTCTGGCCAGATCTTACTTATTATGGCCATATTCCAGTCGGCCAACAAAAAATGTGCCAATTTTCTGGCCATTTTCTCTGTTAAATTTTTCTACCCCAGAAAATGTTAGGTTTTTTCGGTTAAATTGATACATCATGATCTAAAAAGAACTTACTAATTGAATTACCTTTACTATAGTTTTGGAAATACAATTTTTTTCAAATAAAATCACATGAAATTTACATTTTTATAATAAATAAATACCTCTAGGTATAACTGTTAATTATTAAAAATTTGATTTTTTTTATTAGTTGATTGTTGTATAATTATTATCAGGCGTTTTTAAACAATACTTATGAAAAAATAAACATAAAAATTCAACAATAAAATTTTTAAATGAAGACACGCATTTTTATAACCTAAAAATAGAAGAATATTTTTTTATTAATACCTACATTTATAAAATATTGTACATTTATCTATGATTTTATGTGATTATTTAAAAAAAAAGTAATTTTTAAAATCTGAAATTCACACCTGAGTTTAAATAGTACCTATTTTTATTATAATTTTCTTGTCTCTTTTGATTTTTTTCAATGAATTTTGAAAGTAATAGTTTCAAATTAATTTAGTCAGAAATCTAGACCATGTTTGACACATATAAACTCGGTCAGGATATGATATGATGATGGAAATGATTTTAATTTTTGCAGCAAATAAATTAATATAGGCATATAATATTACCTACAGATTGGTGAATTATAAAAACCCAAACGTTTTATATATATAATTTAATTAATAAATTATTAATATATATACATCAAATGGATTCAAATAATACATGAATTCGTTGAAAATTTTTTTATAAAATTTGTTTTGATTGTCAAAAATAATGAATACCTATGTTGGTATTTTGAAAATTGAAGTTGAATATTAGGTAAATTAAATTTGATTCATATTTATTTTTTTGTTTTTTAATAAAATTTACTTTTCGATCATTCATCAAATTATATCTTATTTTTTATTATTTTATAAACTTATACATAAAAAAAATCAAAAATATTAGAGTACCTACCTACCTCTATAATTTGTATTACTGTGATGTGCGGGATTTAAATATAGTAAAATATATAAAGATAAAGAGATAAAATAAATATGTAGATTTAGTTTTATTTACTTTTTCAACAATACAAATAAATAATCAATAAAATATTGTAAACAAAACAAATTAATTATTATTAAACAATTAATTAATTAGATTTAATTATGCTTCTTGAGATTTATTATTGGTTTATTTATTTCTCTTTAGCTTTTTAGCTCAAGCCTATTTTATAATTTGGTACTTTTAACCTACATTTGAATTTCTCCTATAATTCTTATTCTAAAATTTATCATTTCTTAAAAACATCTTTTATTGCGAATATGTTTATCTTTGGAAAATTGATTTGGATTTAGTACTATAAGTACTCAGATTAATAGAACAAATATAAACAAAATATAAAAATCTTTTCTTATCAAATTATTATAAAATTTTAACAATTTCCAATTTGTTTATTTTTTAATAATCAAAACTTAATTAACTATTATTCAACAATTATATATAATTTTTATTTTCCATTAAATATATATAATTGAAGAGTAATTCAAAAAATATTGAAATGAACAATGAAATGTCGCGTGTATTTTCCTACTTAATTCAATATAAGTAATTTAACTTTAATAACCTCTCGGTTCAATGTTTTTAAGTATAAATGAACAATCATCATCCCCTCATCTAACTTTAAATAGAGAACCAATTTATTCAAGAATAATTTATTCACGAAATCTCTGGTTGGTTTAAAAATAATTCAATAATAAGTTACTATATACATGAAAACATAATAGTCTAAGTGTACTTTTATTATTATCTTTAATACATCATTTAGATAATAGTCAAAATTTCGATATCTCGGTATAAATTAAATACCTAAAAATGGATTCATTTTTTAAAAGTCTTAAATTTTTGAAAAATTACTATACCTAATATCTAAACATACATAATACTTTGCATTTAAGATTTTTAATTTAATAGATGGGTATATATAGGAATATATTTTATTCAGATTCAATAAGTAATTAATCATTAATCAAATGAAATTCCACTTCACAAAACACGTTCTTTTTTGTTTTTTTGTTTTTTAATTCTAATTTAATTATCATCTTTGAATTCGAACTTTGAGTAAAATCACAACCAAACGAGAGACGTTTTTTCTCTCTCTCATTTGAGAAGCTCTTAGGGCCGGTTGTATGTCGCAAAGTAAATGCTTTTTACCACTTGACCAGTGGTAAAAAGCATTTACTCATGACATACTTCTTCGGCCCTATAATAGTCCAGTTAAATTGAGTTTTTACCAGTAAAGTTTTGGGGTATTTTTAATTTCTTCAATTCTATATGTTTTTTAGGGGTGCCGAATGCGAATCTGAGATTTGCTAACAAAATTTGGTGACGCAACATTGAAAAAAATGCTAAAGATATCAAATAAATCTCATTTTTTACTTATAACTCGAAAACTATCAACTTTTCGTAAATAACTTTCCTAGTCAAAATGAAAATAGGAGGAATTCACTAATTGACATCCTTTAATAATAAATTAGAGTTTTGGAGTGGAAAATGTGGAGTTTTACGGAGGCAAATAAAATACACCAATTTTAAATTAGCGCTTGAGCCCGAACGGTTCGTCAAAGAAAAAATCTAATCAATGAAAATTGTAGGAAATTTTATTTACTTTCATTTTAAATAGAACAGTTATTAACGAAAAGTTGATAGTTTTCGAGTTATAAGCAAATAACCGATTTTTTTAAGCAAATTAAGATTAGGATATAGCACAAAAAAAACATAGAATGGATGAAATCAAAACTACCCCAAAAATTTCCCACTATAGTGCCTTTTGAGCTCAATTTAACTCGACTATAAATGTATTATTTCAAGTTTGGTAAATAAAAAGATAAAACGTTAATTAATTTTTGTTTTTGATTTTACTAATACTCAAATACTTAATAAACACATAAGGAAGAAAACATGAATCAAATCATAGGATTTAATTTATGATTTTTAAGCATTGAATTAATAAACTCAAAAAAATATGGTTTTTTACCTATACACAGTCAGCAAAAGAAGAATCTATTTATATTCTAAGATTATCTTGGCATTGAAATATTCTTTGGATGACCTCACAATATTCTGGGAATCTTCTTAGAATAATACAATGTCCCCCTAAACAATCCTCTCTTATACAAAAACATTGCCGGAATATTCTTTTTAAAATTCTTCCGATATAATAAATTATTCTAAAAATCTACTAGTAATATTGTACCGCGTCTTTGGAATTACTTTGGAATTCATTAGATAATCTATTGTCATCTGTCTTCCAATTGGAAATGAAAGTGGAACGACTTTAGGTCGTGGTTCACCCCTCAGTAGCAACAGAATCTGTTAAATGATACACATCTATTTAATATACTTCGAAATTTCTTCTAAAAAAACTATATTTTGAAAAAATTACATCAAAATATCAATATACTAATTTTAGGATTCTATATCTCTATGTTCACCGACCTCCAGGCTAAACGGCTTAACCCATTGACTTGAAATTTGAAACATATTATCCTGAGGGGTCAAGTAACCGATGTGATTCATAAAATGTGAACTTTTAGTCCCAGGAGGAACTTGAGAATTTTTTTCTATTCTTATTCCAAGTTCTAAAAAGATAACTCTAATTGAATTTTTTCTACAAATTTAATTTTTAAAACCCACAAACACTATAATATAATGCAATTATAAGACTTATCCGTTATATTAGGTACAAATAACATTAATTTAAATTATTCATTCTTTATTAAGAAAGAAAAATTATTAGCACTGATTATAGAATCCACTTTGATTACATATACTAAAGTAAATTGTTCCGTCGGGGGAAGAGATGAATTCTGTCGGATGATAGTATAAAACTTTGGAAATTTAGCAACCCTTTTGAAGGGAAAAGCAAAAGCAATAAAATTTAGTGTAATAGACTATGATAAAGTTTTTTTTTATGTATGTGTGTGTCAGAAGGAAATGCCCGGACTCGTTTGAATAATTGAAAGGATAAATAAATTCCAGGAGATAACCCCTAAATCATGGATAGTAAAAAAAGGGGAGGGGGGAATAAAACATGATTACTAGGGACATTAAAAATGCATCAGGATCCATTTCGAAAAAAACATTTACGAGAAGAACAATGCAAAGATTAGAAAACTTTGCAACCAATATTATATCTATTCATTTGTTTGTTCCTTATTATTTCTACATCCTTATTATTATTTTCAACTTTTATGTATAATAATAATAATTTTAATGATCAAGTTCATAAAAATACATTAGAAATAAAATAATGGATGTTTCCAAAACGTTATTATAAAACGAATTTATTAAAATAAAATTATTATGTGCGCTTATACAACGCAATGAAACGTTAAATAAAATTGCAACTGATGGTTTTTTGTAACTTTTATTCTATAAATTAATTTATTATTAATATTATTTTTATAACCATCATGTTGTTTAATCAAAAATAAAACTATTGTTTTCTAATTTTAGTTTCATAATGTATTCATTATAACATTATTTATTTATTTTTTATTATTTATTGATAATCTATTTATTAACATACGAATGTCCATAACATACTTGTTAATTAATACTTTAGATATCTCATATAGTTTTACTTTACCATACAGTGTATTGTATTCGTGCATGTAAAAAGTGTTTTTTTGAATTTTTGCTTCGATTTTTTGAAATATCTCAAAAAGAGCTTAAAATATTTTGATACAAATAAATTGAGCAAAACCATAGTGTTTTGGTCTAAACAAAAGCTCTTATAAGTGAACATCGAAAAAAATATATTTTACGAGATATTAATAATTTTGTCAAAATGTTTGTCAATAATAGGTTACCGAATTTTGAGTACGCTATATCTCAAAAACTAGTATGAATATCAAAACGAAATTTCACAGGTGGTTTTGCTGCATTGAGATTAAAAGCTGATCAGATTTTAGTTGAAATCGAACACAAAATTAAGGGGGGGGTTAAAAATGAAAATTATAACATTTGGTGTACTACTAACTTTTTTGTTAAGGGAGAATGGTGTAGGTTCTTGGTGAAGGAGATTTTAATAAAGTAACGTAAAGAAAATTTAAAAAATATAAAATATTATACTAGGTAGGTTTCACAAAAATAAAAGACAAGATGCTTATTAGCATGACTCTAGAATATAATTCATATAATATATATTATAATTATAGTCATGCTAATAGCATCTTGTCTTTTATTTTTGAAACCTACCTAGTATAATATTTTATATTTTTTAAATTTTCTTTACTTTAAAGGATACAGACAATAAATTTTGTAATTTATTTATAACGAGACTATAGTTTCGAAGACTTTGCCCTCTTCATCAGTCTATTACAATTGATTCACATGAAAGTGAGTTTTACACGTAGTCTGGGCAAATTATGATTTACCATTTATGCTGATTCATTTTTTTTGCTGTAGTTGGCATTATTGGGGTTTTTATTTGCGTGTAAAACTCACTTTCACACATCAATTCATGTGTATCAATTCTAATAGACTGATGAAGAGGGCGAAGCCCTCGAAACTATAGCCTCGTTATAAATAAATTAAAAAATGTATTATTCTAGCAAAAGACACACTCTTTTATTGTCTCCTTTAATTTATAAAAATTATTCTACTCTCGGCAAAAGAAACTTTCAAATTCTTTACTTTATTAGTAGCTAACAGACATTTTGTCAAAATAATTAATATATTAGATGAAGGAGGAGGTATCAGCCAAAGATGGAATCATTGGGTTCAATAAAACACCTTTAATAAAACGTTTCGGCCTGAATTTATTTGTCCATCTTCAGTTAATTAGGAGTTATACACAAAATACGGTACACATATGTGATCGAACCAAGCCTTGTCAAAAGGAAAATTTTTAGCTTCATGTAAATTTATAACGTGCCTGGACCTAACTGAATAAATGGGGCTCTCAAAATTTAGTTAACTTTAATTCAAATAAGACTCAATGTTGCCTAATTTCTAGGCGCGAAAATAGAGATTTCCCTGATATTCACTTCGATTCGAATACCCTGAAAATGTGTGACAGCCTATCCATGTTGGCCGTCCTCACCGACTCCCTCGACTCGCTGGCTCATCGAAGAGATGTCTCCGCCCTTTCCCTTTTCTATAGATACTATCACGGCAGGTGCTCTGATGAGATAAAATCAATAATTCCCCCCAAAGCATGCTTTGCACGCAGCACACGTTTTGCCGACTCCCAACACTCTTTCGCGGTCAAATTGGAAAAGTGCCGGACCACTTCATTCGCGAATACATATATCCCCATGACTTCAAGGAACTGGAACTCTCTCCCAGCCTCCATCTTTCCCAGCACCTATGATCTTCAAACCTTCAAAACCAGGGTGCATAGACACCTACGTCTACACCCTCTCACTTAATCAACTTTCCTTCTCTTCGGTAATGCAAGGGTCTTTCGAGATCCATAGGGGCTACATCTTTACTGGTGCACCCCTTCTTGCATTCGATTGCATTAAAAAAAAAAAAAAAAAAAGATTCAGAATGAATGAGCAAGGCTTGGTTCGATCACATATGTGTACCGCATTTTGTGAATAACTCCTAATTAACTGAAGATGGCCAAATAAATTCAGACCAAAACGTTTTATTCAGGGTGTTTTATTAAACCCAGTGATTTCATCTTTGGCTGATACCTCCTCTTTCATCTAATACAGTTTCATCACAGCCTACGAATTCTTAACAAAATAATTAATATCATGTAAAATATAATTTTTTCGATCATTACTTATAGGAGCTTTTTTGTAGACCGAAATGCCATGGTTTCGTTCAATTTTTTTAATCAAAATAGTTTCAGTCGTTTTTGAGATATTTCGAAAAAAAGAAGGAAAAAAAACAAACTTTTTTCATGCACGATTACAATACTTGACTATACATACCCTGTATGGTAAAGTAAAAAAATATTTATCAGGGATATATTTTTCAAATTTTCAAATAGGTATGTAATTTTTAACCGACTTCAAAAAGGAGGAGGTTCTCTATTCGACTGAATTTTTTTTTTTTTTTTTTTTTGTGCCTATGTTACCTCATATCTCCGCCAATTGTCAACCGATTTTGAAAAAAAAATTGCATTGGGTCCAGTCTAGCTTCCGATTGGTCCCATTTTTTTTTCATAGGTATTAGACCTTTTATTAGGTTTGTTTAGACCTAACCTCTATGTTTATGAACCGATTTCGATGGTTCTTTTTTTATCCGAAAGGGGTGTCTTAGGGATGGTGTCATATTAATTTGGTCAAGTTCTGATGATAGGATCACTACTTATAATAACATCACTAAAGAGAAAAATAAAAATAATTTTAAGAAAAAATAAAAACCGACTTCAAAAAATTAAATGCAACAAATAAAATACACTAAAAGGTATAAAATAATTATTATCTTATTTAGTTACAACTAACGACGAAATATTAACATGAAATTACTTTTTGAAGTCGGTGCCAAACAGATACCTTTTATGAATCGCACTCGACGGATCTTACTTAGTACGTTTGGCGGGTACGCTCGCTTATAGGTATAGTTTGTTTGGTACCGACTTCAAAAAGTAATTTCATGTTAATATTTCGTCGTTTAGTTGTAACTAAATAAGATAATAATTATTTATACCTTTTAGTGGATTTTATTTGTTGCATTTAATTTTTTGAAGTCGGTTTTTATTTTTTCTTAAAAATTATTTTTTTACCTCAAATAAAGTTTTAAGCTTATCCCGTGAGGTGAACCGCGACCTAATATTATGTACATCTACTTCCACTTCCACTTTCATTTCAAAGTAGAAGACAATAGATGAAGGGGATATCTAATGAATTCCACATAATTCCAAAGACGTGTACACCTAATTCCAATCGCGATTCACCCCTCGGCTTATCCTATGATGTATAATGAAAGTTTATCTTTCTCCAGCAAAGCATTTTTCTGAATTCTTTCTTTTCAAATACTTTCTCAGAGCCTATAGGTAGGTACATGAATTCGCAAACCCTCAGGTTATCAACCTCTTCACAGCTTGATTAATAAATATTTCTATATTCTATAGCTTTGTTTATTTTGTTGTAACAAATTTTGTTTATTGAATGATTTATGTCTTTTTTTTTGAAAAAAATTAAATCTGAAAAAATATTTGTCTATTTCTCATCATTTCCAAATTTTTCTAAGAATTCGGAAATAACAGAGAGAGAGAGAGAGAGACCGGACGTGGAAAGAAAAAGCCTCTCTTATAGAGAGAGGTGTTTGGAACAAACTATTATATCTGTGCACTTGACACTAAGAATAATAAATGGCATAGTCTTACCTGAAATTCCTGACTAATAACCCTTGATGATTGGAAGAGCCGAGATTTCATTGACCAAGTCACGTCCATGTGAGGGGGTTGCTTTTGTCCGGGCAACCGCTCTTCTTTCGAAAATACGACCCTTGAGAGTCTGGCCACACGCTTCTTCACATTTGGACATTCCTTTCATTTGCCATATATCTTCCCAAAGGACCCTGTGGGGGAGAGAATAGGGCACCTACAAACTCCAATAAACATTCAAGTAGCCTCTTCTTTTGATTAACCCAAGGTTATTTTGAAAAGTCCCGCCAACCTCTTCTAAACTAAACAATCAGAATTTAAAATAATTTCGCTAACAACATTAAAGATTAACATTTCTCTTGAGAATTTTCAACTTTAATATATAACCGTGGAAAAGGCATAAGACTAAGCGAAGTATGAACCGTGACCTAATATCGTGTACACCTACTTTCACTTTCATTTCCAAATAGAAAACCATTGATGAAGGGGCATTATTTAATGACACAAAGAGAAACAAAGAGGTTGTCCTCTGCTTGATGCAAATAAACATACACACATATATATCGAGATGATATATCTGTACATATATTATTTATTTGTTTGAGAGTATAGTTTCGAAGAATTGGTCTTCATCATCAGTCTTTCTTCAATTTTAAATGTTTTTCATGGAGTCAATATCATATGGATATTGACTCCATGAAAAACATTTATAATTGAAGAAAGACTGATGATGAAGACCAATTCTTCGAAACTATACTCTCAAACAAATAAATAATATATATACATTGAAGGAGACAATAAAAGAGTGTGTCTTCTGCTGGAATTATAAATTTTATTTATTTATAACGAGACTATAGTTTCGAGGGCTTTGCCCTCTTCATCAGTCTATTACAATGTATTCACAGGAATTAATTTATGAATGAAAGGTTAACATTTTTCATGTGGTAAGGTTAGAAATTACATAGAGTGGGCAAGTTAAGAATTGACACTTATACTTGTTTTATTATTTTGACTGTAGTTGGCGTTCGTGAAGTTTATATTTTAGCAGCTATTTTTAAAATAAAGCTTTCGGGAATTTCTATTTTACGATTTAAGAATTTTTTTGGTGAATTATTGTATGATTTTAAAATTTCTAACGATTCGAAAATACTAATTTTTTTTTCTAACCTTACCACATGAAAAATGTTAACCTTTCATTCATAAATTAATTCCTGTGAATACATTGTAATAGACTGATGAAGAGGGCAAAGCGCACTCGAAACTATAGTCTCGTTATAAATAAATAAAATTTATAATTCCAGCAGAAGACACACTCTTTTATTGTCTCCTTCAATATATAAAAATTCTGCTACTCTCGGCAAAAACTTTCAATTTAATATATATACAGATATATCATCTCGATATATATGTGTATATGTTTATTTGCATCAAGCAGAGGACAACCTCTTTGTTTCTCTTTGTGAATTAACAACTCTGCTACTTCGGCACAACAAAAACTTTTCAATTATTTAATGAATTACAAAATAATTCCACATAATTCCAAAGACATGTACACCTAATTTCAATCGCGGTTTACCCCTCGAAACTAACTAAGTAAGTAAGTATAATAGTCCAAGAGCCCATGACCAATTTTTCATGAAGTGTTTGATTCAAGT
This sequence comes from Forficula auricularia, assembly GCA_024734495.1. Classification (NCBI taxonomy): domain Eukaryota; kingdom Metazoa; phylum Arthropoda; class Insecta; order Dermaptera; family Forficulidae; genus Forficula; species Forficula auricularia. The sequence continues at coordinate 1,533,691 of JALMQS010000068.1, forward strand.
AGATATTTCACCTAGAGGTATTAATAGTATAGATGAGTATAGGGAATCTGCTGTTTTCCTGATCTACCTGGGTACTGTTCTTACTGCCCATAGGAAAAAGGTGTAAAAAAATGTTCGCCAAAAAAAAAGTGTTTGATTTAAAATCCAACAAATACTATTCGACAGTTAAGTTGATTTTAAATTAAAAATTAACTAAGCCAGACACTTTTAAAAGCCCCCCCCCCCCCGAGGGCAACACTGAGCCAGACAACCCTAAAGTTGCTTTTTTTTCAAATTAATAAATTAATAATTTTCATTCTCAAATATAATAATAAAAATGAATTTCTGTTTCTTTGTAAGCGCAGATCTCTCAAATGCCTGGACCGATTTGGCTTATTTATTTTTTAAATGTTCGTAATAGTCCAATTCAGATTAATAAGTAAAAAAAAATTGGAAAAGTTGCCCGGAAAAATGGAAAATTCAGGAAAAACTAAAAAAAATTCAGGTTAGCCAACATAGCTTGGCAAACAATAAAAGAACTAAACTAGCAAACTAAACATGTGTTGGCGGCCCTGTTTGTCAAGATTTTTGAGTGCCATTCATTCTTAATAGTTGTAACCACATTATCGTTGAAGAAGAATTTAATAATGCAACAAAGATTTAAAAAAACTATCTATTTTTAAAGTACATTTAAAAACAAAAATTAAAAAAATAACGAACTCGTTGCTAAACTTTATCCAAATTCATTTGAAATATTAATATGTTTATTTCTTTATTATTAATCAGATATCACTTGCAATTTGCAGTTCATGTTGACTTTAATTCAAAAATAATGATCGATTCTCATTTAACAGTCGAGGAATAACCATTCTACATTCGATTTTTGACGTTTCGGTTTTTATTGGTAGCCATTGGTGAAGACATGGAGGAATCGACTTAAAATCAAAAATAACGATCGATTCTTATCTAATACTTGAGGAATAACCTTATTGCATTACATTTTTGATGTTTTGACTATTAATGGCAACCTCTACTGAAAACCTGGAAGAATCGACTTAAAATCAAAAAGACTAAATTCTTTTATGATAAACAACTCAAGCTTGAGAATAAGAGAATTTTTTATAAATAGATTGTATATACTTTTGTGTCTAGCAAAATGAATAATAATTGTAATTTTCATGTCTTCTTATCTATAATAATACCTACATATAATATAACTTTTTTTATTTTCCCCTTAATGATAACAAGTGGATTTTTAATACATTTTAAATATTTATTTGTTTCATCTTATTTGTAATGAGTGTATATTGTAGTTAAATAAAATCTTAAATTATATCTATTTAAGACTTTATAATAAAACAATTATATTTATTCTCTGTTAGTAATAAAACATCAATAAAGCAGCCACGTGGGGGTCCAGGGGGCAAAGATCCCTGGTTAGCAAAGGGCCCGCCGAAGGCTGGCCTTGAAGCTAGTAATAATAATAATAATAATAGTAATATAATATATTTCCATTAGGTTATCATTCTAAATTTATTTTATGGCTCCTCTACACTATCAGCCAACTTGGGCCAATTCAACCCAACGCTAATGTGTAGAGGAGGGTTGGCTTGTATTGGTCATTGGTTGACGCTGGCGATGAGATTGGCGATGGTTGGCTTTCGGAGCGGTTTTTTCGATATATCAAAGAGTGCCAATGTTACGTAACGAAAATACCCAGTGGCTAAGTGTCGTTTCCACAAGGCCATAGACATTGGCCCAACTCTTGGACCACTGTGTGAAGGCACTGTCAAATTAACTCGTTTTACTGGTGGGCCGACATGGTCAACATATTTGGCTCACGTTGGACCATAGAGTAGAGAGCCCATTAAATGCTGAAAAATGAAACTTGTAGAAAAAATATTTAAATTTCTAATAAATTACAAAGAAACATACAAAATATCATTGAATTAATGAGTGTAGTATATTGGTCAAACATTTCCCCGATTTAGAATTAGAGACTACATGTTTATTTGGAATGAATTAAAATTTAAAATAAAACTTGCCTGTAGGGTATGCATAGGATACTCAATGCGTCCGATGTGAATGCATAAACGACAGGGGCGCAAGCCATTCAACAACCAATTGAACAAAAAATATATTTTCAGTCAACACTAAAATAATTTTAGTATTTTATATTGTGTATACAGTTAATGGGTGGACAATGTACATGTTGTTTTGCCTAAAGCGGCATCATCCGCACCTAATTATAAAAAAACTATACTATACTATCAATAGATAACTACAAATTACTAAACGTTGATAACATTAGTGACCTGGGTGTGATATTCGATACTAAATTGACATTCGTCCCACATATAAATAACATTGTTAGTAAAGGTCGTAAAACCTTGGGTTTCATCACGCGGATAACCTCATCCTTTCGATACATATATGCCCTCAAATTCATGTTCGTTGCTCTCGTGAGAAGTAAACTTGAATACTGCAGTGTAATATGGAACCCCACGGTACATAAGGCATCCTTGGAAAGGGTCCAGCATAAATTTTTGAGGATAGTTAATTATAAACCAGGCATAATATAGATAACTTGAATTATGACTATCTAATTTCACACCTGAAACTCAACACACTGGAACAACGACTATTTCCTTCCTGCTTAAACGTATTTCTGGGAAAATCGTATGTCCAAAAATCTAGGCTAAATTTTAGAATCCCATCTACATAGTACGAGATATGTTTGTAGTTCCACATCACTCGACCAACTTCGGTAAAACCAACGCCATTGATAGAATTCCAACACTAGCAAATAAACACTCGACCAATCTTGACCTTTCCAGCACAACTCCTCACCAACTTAAAAAAATCATCTTACAACCATCAGCCACATTGTAAAAACCACTTTAGTGTAATAAGTTTTTTTCTCTGATACCTACCTGTTATTTTATTATATCCATATTGTTTTAATTTTGTATCCTGTATATGTATTTCAACGTGGAGTACGGCAGGGGTGCGTTTTATCACCACTTTTGTTTAACATATACTCCGAAGAAATTTTTAACAAAACACTCTTAGACTCAACAAAAGGAATCCTGGTAAATGGGATGAGGATAAACAATATTAGGTTCGCGGATGACGCAGTCGTATTTGCGGACAGTCTGGAAGATTTTACAGAGTATGATGAACGACCTCTCGATGCACATTCTGGAATATGGAATAGAAATATATATAACCAAAACCAAATACATTGTAATAAGCAAAAATCCGGACCACAACCTGGAATGTTGACCATAAATAATAAAATAATTGAGAAGGTAGAAACAACCACATATTTGGGAAGTACGGTCGAAGAGAATTGGGACCATTCTGTTGAGATCCGTTGCCGAATAGAAAAAGCTCGAAACACTTTCATCAGAATGTCGGGCCTGTTCAAGTGCCATTTGTGCTTCTGTATGGAGCTGAGACATGGACGGTCACAGAAGCAGCTAGTAAAAGATTGGACGCATTTGAAATGTGACTATATTGAGAATCCCTTGGACAGCCCATGCTACAAATAAAAATGTGTTACAACGCTAAATAAAGAAATGGAAATCATGACTAGAATCAAGGCAAGAAAACTGGAATATTTGGGACACATAATGAGAAATAAAGAACGATATGGGCTCCTTCAGCTTGTACTACAGGGGAAGGTAATGGGAAAGAGAGGACCGGGCAGAAGACGCATCTCTTGGCTTAAAAACCTAAGAACTTGGTTTGCTACTTCCACTACGGGTCTATTTAGAGCCTCAGTAAATAAGATTATAATTGCCAGAATGATCGCCAACATCCGGTAACGGACAGGTACTAGAAGAAGAAGATCCTGTATATATTTCTTTTTCTGTATTGGACATCTCTCCGCAAAACTAGCTAAACCAGCTAAATAAATAAATATGTCCGGTCGAGTCCCAGCGCTCACCGCTAGATGGCACTGCGACCTCATACAAATAGTTTATTCAACTAAACAATACTTTAATTGTAGTAATAATTCTTTAAGTGCACAACAGTCAAATTGTTAAACACATTGTATACTACGTGAGTTAATCAATCAATAATGAAATAATAAACCAATGAATTAATGAGAGTCGAGTCAACGCATTTAGCGGCGTGAGCCATGACATTCTTTGAATGTTATAAATGCGTCAACTCGAGTCGAGTTAATTCAGCTACCACCAAAATATGGTCTGCTCATGTGTTTTTGATTATTCATTTTCCCACACCTTATCTTCCCTCGTGGCTGGAACAATCGTCGGGTGACATTCCCCTCTCCTCCGACAACCAGCCCCTACCAATATCCTAGTTAGCGTCGGACACCCCCACCGCTAACACTGGCGGCCGCAACCAACGGCCCGTCCAGTAACAAATATTTAAAAATTATAATAAAATACTAATATTATTTTACTAAAATTACTTTAGTGTTTACTTGATTATTACTAAGAACGAAAAATGTGTCCAAAATTTCTACCACAAAATATTAAAATTTTAATTAACTTTTCATTTGATGAGTACGATTAGTTGAAAAATCCCTTTAAAATATTCTCAAATAAAAATGTTAGTATAGTAGAAGTATCCATATAGAATATATAAAAGCAACCCCCAGCTCTTAATTAATTCCGCAAGTTGAAGCTTTATGAATTTTCTAGCCGCCCTTTTTTTATATTCATCTTGGCTAGATGTGTACTTGTGATTGCAATATATAGTAGGTATGAGTAAGTCGAGGGACGTCTCGAGGAATGAGAAATGAGTTTGCATGAGCGGTGTGTACCACTTTTAATCCACTTAGGAAGGGTTTGTGTGGTGTGTATAGAGCCATCAAACCTTGCCTGAGCTCGATTCATCTCCATTAGCCAACGGAAGTTGAGCCCAGACAGAGAGTCAGCCAACTCCCTCGCCCGGCCTCCACTCTCTTTCGATTTTCAGCCAAAATGCCCAGTGCATGGTACTTTTTCTATTCATTATTTAAATTGCATGACACTTATTTCAAGAAACAAAACAATAATTAATTTTTATCAACTTTACTTTGAAACTAACTGACCGATTATGATGAAACCAGTTGCGAAGCATATTCACGATGGCTGAAATTAAGAAAGAAGACTGCAAATATCCCATCCTGGTCACTAATTATCATCATCATATACAGTCCTAAGACTGGTTTGATGCAACAATCCGTCTCCACTCGACTCTGTCCCCCGCCAGCTGTTTGACCTCTCTAAATGTCTGGCATCCCATATTCCCAATTATTTGGTTGAAATATTCTAATCTGGGTCTTCCCTTCCCCTTTTCTTTCCCACCTCCCCCTCCAAGATATCCCTAAGCAGTCCCCCATGTCTCAGTGTGTGCCCCATCATCTGACCTCTTCTCTTCTTCAGACTCTTCCACAAGGTTCTTCTTTCTCCGATTCTTCCAAGAACTTCTTCATTTGTAATTTTATCCATCCATTTGATATTCATCATTCTTCTGTAGCACCACATTTCGAAAGCCTCCAATCTCTTTCTCTCCGCTTCTCTAATTGTCCAGGTTTCACACCCGTACATGACTATGCTCCATACATATGTCTTCAATAGCATCTTCCTGTTTTCTAAGCTGATTGAGAAGGAGCATAGTAGTTTTTGTTTTGAATTAAACCCCATTTTTGCTTGGGCAATTCTTGATTTAATTTCGTTTTCGCTCCTCCCATCCCATGTTATTTTACTTCCTAGATAACGGAATTCCTTAACTCCTTCTAGGTTTTCTTGGTTAATTTTGATGCATTCCTGTCTCGTTTGTTCTTTTTTGTACATACTAGGACCTTGGTTTTATTCTTGTTTATTTTCATTTTGATTTCTTCTATTAGGATTTGGTTAATTCCATTCAGGGCGTCCTCTAATTCTTTTTTATTGCTTCCTAGAAGGGCAATGTCATCTGCAAATCTTAACATAGCGATCTTTTGATCTTGGATTTCGATACCTGTATCAATTTTGTCTTTGAATTGTCGCTAATTATGTTATAATATAATATACTAAAGAAAAGCTAAAATAAACGTGGAGATTTAGCTTTATTTACTTTTTCAACAATACAAATAAATAATCAATAAAATATTGTAAACAAAACAAATTAATGATTAAACAATTAATTATATTAGATTTAATTACGCTTCAGGACTCAATATCCATAGATCCTTACATTACACAAGAGAGAGTAATTAAAGGAAGGATTAAAAATGACTACACGAGATAATTTTTTTTTTTCGTAATATCGATTAGTAAACCTATTTTTTGTAATAAAAACGATCTTTCGACAATGCCTATCATAAGGGATGTTAGTTCTCACAGGCCAAAGATTGTAATTCCAGAGAAAGAGCTAACCAAGGGGTGACCGCGATTGGAATTAGGTGTACACGTCTTTGGAATAATGTGAAATTATTTTGGAATTCATTAGATAATGCCCCTTCATCTATTATTTACTTGGAAATGAAAGTGGAAGTGGAAGTAGATGTATACGATATTAGGTCTCGGTTCACCCCTTGGAGCCAACTAATATTCTTGTACGCCCCCTGGACTCCATAGTGGGTTTTAAAATAATAATTTAAATTTCCTAATTTTAATCAATTTAATTTGTCATGAACTATTAAGTGGCTTTTAAAATAATAATTTAATTAATATGTGAAGATGGAAAGGCAGGCCAAGGATAGGGGAAAAAATTATCTCGAATAAAATAGATTTATTTCATTTTTGTAATTAGTCAAAAACCAACGTGTTTCGGAGGATTTTCCCTCCTTCTTCAGAGTCTACAATTCAATATAAAAAAATTAATATACACAAACGGGGTTTTCTATTTGAATAGAGTAAATAAAACAAATACAATGAACAACGTATTTTAATAAGGGTCGCCGGAACATATCAAAAAACTTAAAACCCTGGATGCTTTTAAGGGCCGGTTGTATGTCGCAAAATAAATGCTTTTTACCACTAACCAAGGGTAGTTGGTAATGGAGGAGCTGGATGGCCAATCAGATGACAGGAACTTTCAGTGCCTGTCATCTGATTGGCCATCCCAGCTCCTCCATTTACCAACTACCCTTGGTTAGTGGTAAAAGCATTTACTTTGCGACATACAACCGGCTCTAAGAGAGAGGGGAGATTGTTGTTTTTGTCACATCAATAGTAAAATTCATATTGTCATTTAGTATTTATGAATTGTATAATGTTTGTTGTTCTTGTGCGGGTATACTGGTATGCTGGTATGCCATGTGTATTGGTTGATCATCATGCTTGTATTGTAGATAAATATAGATTGTTTTTATATTATATTGTTCACTGTATTAATGCTGTTTACCTGCTTGTATTTTATAATTCAATGTATTATTTGAAACAAATTCCACATATTTGTTTGGTTGTATGATGTATAGCAAAAATAGCTAATGAAGAATTATTATTATTAAAGAAATTGTAATAATTTAAAACTTCAAATGTATTTTCTTTATTTGTAAGCATTTACTTAGTACATTCGGAGATTTCGACCCAATCCCTAAACTATTCCTCTTTTCTTTCTTCTTTATTCTTTCCCCATTACTCGTGTGTGTACAAACTCTCGAAAATAATTCTCCTGATCTAGGTTTTCAGATTAGTTGGAAATTTCAATTGTTTGAAACGTAATCTTTTTCTTGTGATATGCTCATTATGATGGTGGCAGAGCTGCCAAAAGAGCCCCTCTGCTGTTGGGAATGACCAAAAAATTTTGACAGTCCCCACACAAGCGTCAGATGCCTCCAGGTCGAAGGCCCGATAAGCATCTGGTTGCTATATCTAAATCTAAATATTAATTCTAATAATTTCTTATCTTTTCTAGGTTACTGGAGAGTATAAAGATGCCTTCCAGACCCAGCAGTTTTGCCATTTGCGATATTTTGGACCTGAACGAAGCAACCAAAGTCCCTGGAGGACATTCCGTTCACTCAGGTAACCACCATCTTAGTTTCTTAAGCAAAATAACATTCATTCCAAATTTTCTACCTTAGGGCCAGTAGTTTCACTAAAAAAAGCTGATCCATAACGCACTCGAATCTGGATATAGAGTCAATCATTGGGTCAAAGCAATATGATTTGAATAACAAAATAGTGATTGAGTCAGCTCAGAGGGTCTCAAGGGTAAAAAAATAGGTTGGCAACGCGAAATCCCCTGCATTTTAGTTATTTTTATAAAAACAAACATATATATAACCTATAGGAAAATTAAATAATTTTTTTTCTTAATTTAAACAAAATATAACATTCGAAATATTAAAAATTACCTGTATATGAATGAGGCTTTTTCCTGAACTAGCAACATGTGGTACGGTAGGGACAAACATTATCTAATGTCCATCTTCAGATACGTGTAAAAGTAGGTATTTCATTCGAGTCCAGCTAGATAAAGTATACAACCAACGGTGACGACACAATTGATGTGTTTGTTGCGTTTGAAATGTTTTTCAAAAGCGATGGATTTTTAAAGTTTTAATTATAAAAATCATAAGTTATAATTTGTTTAATTAAAAATATACAATAATATAGAATCGATCTGGTAAAAAATGTGAAATAACGCATTATATAGAGATAGTATTTGAAGCATAATTAAATCTAATTAATGAATTTTTTAATCATATTTATTTATTTTGTTTACATTATTTTATTGATTATTTATTTGTATTGTTGAAAAAGTAAATAAAGCTAAATCTACGCTTTTATTTTAGCTCTTTTTTATTTTACTATACTATAACAGTATTCATTTTTCTATTTCTCTCTAGATCTAGAATAATGAAAAGTTAATTTCCTAAATACGCAGTAAGACAGTGCTTTAATAAATTAGAAGATAAATTTTTCAAATTCCATTTCAATAATATGAACAATCTATCAATAATAAAGATATCTCAAATTAGTGGTTAAAGATAAGGAATGAATGGAGTGATTTTCTTTTCTACTCAAGGCTCGTTTGCTTCTAGAATTAAATCATCGTTTTTATTGGCGGAAACTCGAGAAAATAGGGAGAAGCCGAGGAACCACGCCCTTGCCTAAACGCCCTAAATTAATAGCCGAAAGCGAGAAATGTGAAATGTCTATTATCCCCTTGATTTATATTAAAACATCCATTCCAATTCGAAACGTATCTAGCTCAAATCTATCTGTACCTGAATATCGCTAATGAGCTGAAATTTTTTTTGGAAAACTTTCTAATATATAAATATTTTTATATATTATAGCCCAGGTAATTAGACTTCTTCTGGCCAATAAATATGCACAAGCTGGAAATAATTTAGGCATACCAAATAAGAGTTATATAAGTTTGCGACGGTTTCTGGCTCGTGCTAAATTTTTGAGATGAAATTTTGGACTTTTTTCAGATTTTTGCTTATAACTCAAAAACAATGCGTCCTAATGAAAATTTTACACTTACTAAAATGAAACAGCATAAAATTTAATTTCGAACAACGTACTTAAAAGTTAAAATTGGTTCAGCCGTTTAGCCACAATTGATCGTCAAAAATAGCCAATTTTTACGATCTTGGCGAAAAAGTGAATTATGGTCATTAGGGTAGTCACAAGAAAGCACTCTTCGATGATGGCCCCCATAATAGTTGCCAATTGACTAAAAAATTATTAAATTATATTGGCAAAGTTTCATCTTAATTGGATAACGGTAACCCGTGCCGCAAAGAGATTGAAATTTTTGAAAAACTTCAATTTTTTCAAAAAATCGCAGTTTTTCCGTCATAAAATGAAAATGACTCATCGCAGAAACCTGATTCTTGTCTCATTTGATAGATAATTTTATTGCCTTGAAGTATTATTAAGACTACTTTTTTGTTAAACTTTTTAGATTTGAAGATAGTCAGCATTTTCCAAGACAGTACATGATCCAAATCCTCAAAAGTGACCTTTTAAGCAAATGCCTAAAAACATGGCAACATTCAATTAGATCTGGTTTCCAGATTTTTATTCAAAATGAAATTTACCAATTGGCTAGAAAATGAGATTGACAAAAAGTTTCATCTTAATTGGACAACGGTAACCTGTGCCGCAATTGCCAATAAAAATTGCCTATTTTTGTCGATCGAATGTGGCTAAACAACTGAACAGATTTTAACTTTTAAGTACATTATTAGAAGTGAAATTTTATGCTCTTTTATTTTGGTAAGAGAGAAATTTTCTGTAGGACGCATTATTTTCGAGTTATAAGAGAAAATCTGAAAAAAGTCCAAAATTTTCGTACTTTTTAGGTCCTCAAAAATTTAGCACCAGCCAGAATATCAATCTCACATAACTTTTATTTGGGATGCCTAATGTAGATTAAAATTACTTCCAGCTTCTGCATATTTATTGGCCAGAAGAAGTCTAATTTGCCTAGGTTAATTACTTTTTTTTGAAAAACTATTCTGGGAAACAAACAAATAAATAAATCATATTTTTGAGGAACCATATAGATTTATACAAGATATATCACCCGTTTAAATGAGCTGATAAATAATCGGTGATCATTAGCCTATGAGCCTAAAATATAGACAAGCGATTGCGATTTATAAACTCGAAACAATAATTATATGACAATATAATAGTTAATATATATCATGGTCTAAAGCTCCCGGAATGAGCTATTTCCATTTCAAATGATGGAAAGGCCTCTATTATGTTTTATAATATTATTTACCTCCATTTAGTGTTTTACCAAAATGAATGACCGGCTAAGATCTTTTGTAAAATAGAAAATATAGGAAATCAAATTTATATTAGAAATAAATTTTATATCAATATGGGATTTTATATCTCTATGTTCACCGACCTACAGGTTAAACTGCTTAACCGATTGACTTGAAATTTGAAACATAGACTCCTGAAGAGTCAAGTAAAGGGTGTAATTCATAAAAAGTGAACTTTTACTCCTAGGAGGATATGTTCACCGACCTCTTTTTTTCTAATAAGAAAACTCCTAATTGAATTTTGTCTACAAATTTAAATTTCATATAAAATTTGTTAATATAGGTTTTTAACTTCTAATTTCCATATCAAATTCAGGATTTTAAAAATCAAAATCAGACTTTTTCAAATCAAATTTAGAATTTATTAATAAACAGTTGAAAAAAATAGAAAATAAATTATAGTTAAGAAAACGTTTTAATTTAATTTAACTCTTAGTAAAAGTTTTCATGTAAAAAGCTAAAATTTGGTGCATTCTTAGATATTTGACTATGAATTTACAGCTATTTAACTAAAACCTTTTAATTGAAAAGTTTTTGTTTTGCCGAGAGTAGCAGAGTTGTTGATTCACAAAGAGAAACAAAGAGGTTGTCCTCTGCTTGATGCAAATAAACATAGGTACACACATATATATCGAAATTATATATCTGTATATAAATTGTTTATTTGTTTGAGACTATAGTTTCGAAGACTTGGTCTTCGGCATCAGTCTTTTTTAATTATAAATATTTAACTATTTTAACTGGCTCCCAGCTAAGTAAAGATCGAAGATTTTCAATATACATACGGTATTGACCCCATGAAAAATAACATTTATAATTAAAAAAGACTGATGATGAAGATCAAGTCTTCGAAACTATAGTCTCAAACAAATAAATAAATAGATATACAGATATATATGTGTGTATGTTTATTTGCATCAAGCAGAGGACAACCTCTTTGTTTTTCTTTGTGAAAAACTTTCAAGATTGGCATTTTGTAGGTACTCTCAGGAAACATTTTCAAGTAAAAATCTAAAATTTGGTGCATTGTAGGATATTTGCGAACCAATTTTCAGCTCATTAACTAAAAGGTTTCACGATTAGGATTTTGGAGAAACCTTTTCAGGTAAAATATGCATGGTTTTATAGAAATTCCGAATTTAATTTGAAAAAGTGTGATTTTGATTTTTAAAATCCTGAATTTGGTTTGGAACATCCTGAATTTGACTTTTAATGTCCTGAATTTGATATGGAAAAGTCCGGATTATAAGTTAAGAACCTATATTTATTTACTTCAACCATGAAAATTCACCAAAATCATGAATAAAATCTAGTATTATGATTTTCACAATATCTTTCTAATTTATTTGTTATTTATTAATGAAATATAATCAAAAACCGAATGATCAAGACAAGAAATATATAGTATACTTGAAATTTATTGAAAATTTCATCTACTCTAAAAGTATCCTATAAAAAAATATAGGTTAATGTGATAAAAGATTGATAAAAAAAAAAACAAGGGTTAACGGAAAAAAACTATGGGAAGCGAGGCCATTTGGCCAGAGAGTAGTACTTTAGCCGGAGCACTTAACTTCGATCGAGTACAATCTCGATTAATTGAGCCGGGAACATCGATTACTTGACGCTTGTAAGCATTAAATAATATTCCAAACACGATAGACACTCGGACGCCCGAGAGAAGGTTCAAACCTCTTTCTTCAACAAGAAGGGCGCTAGTTAGCCCCGCCTCCAAAAGAAAAAATCGCCCTTTTTCATTTCTTTCTCCAAATTAATTTAGAATTCCGCGGAGTAAACTCGCGAGCAAATCCACTCAACGGAATTTTTAACAAATTATAAGTAAATTTGTTTTTCTAGTATATTTATACAAATATAGAAAATTATCAAATTAATTAAATTAATCTTAAGAAATTCAAAGAGAAATTCAAAGATGTTTTTATAAAGCGAAATTTAGAGAATACTTAGCGAGACTACCGTTTTATAAGAACCTTTGAGGTCCAGCTGATTCTCCACCCTGAACCAAGAGAGCGAAAAAAGATATGGTCCATCTGGATGTTACCCGGTATCAATCCGCGTATAGCCCGCATGATACCCCACCCCGGACCACCCAGAGGGACATGGCATCTCAAGTTCTTATATATTACTCCCTCGATTCAGACGCCTTTTACAAGTCTATTCTTACATAGAGAGATGATACAAATTAATTTAGAATTCCGCGGAGTAAACTCGCGAGCAAATCCACTCAACGGAATATTCTCTAAATTTCGCTTTATAAAAACATCTTTGAATTTCTCTTTGAATTTCTTGAGATTAATTTAATTAATTTCTTTCTCCGTTTAAGCAATCGCTGAATAAAGCAATCGGTTGGACAATTTAATATTATTCCATTAAAAGATAGTTTTCTAAATAAAATTGTTTTCAGCCTTGACCTTTTTGAAAATAATTTTTAAGAAAAAAATAAAACCGACTTCAAAAAAATTAAATGCAACAAATAAAATACACTAAAAGGTATAAAATAATTATTATCTTATTTAGTTACATCTAAACGACGAAATATTAACATGAAGTTACTTTTTGAAGTCGGTGCCAAACATATACCTTTTATGAATCGCACTCGACGGATCTTACTTAGTACGTTTGGCGGGTACGCTCGCTTATAGGTATAGTTTGTTTGGCACCGACTTCAAAAAGTTATTTCATGTTAATATTTCGTCGTTTAGTTGTAACTAAATAAGATAATAATTATTTTATACCTTTTAGTGTATTTTATTTGTTGCATTTAATTTTTTTGAAGTCGGTTTTATTTTTTTCTTAAAAATATTTTTATTTTTCTCTTTTTAGTGATGTTATTAATAGTGATCATATCATCAGAACTTGACCAAATTAATATGACACTATCCCTAAGACACCCCTTTCCAATAAAAAAAGAATCATCAAAATCGGTCCATAAACAAAGAAGTTAGGCCTGAACAAACCTAACAAAAAAGGTCTAATACCAATGAAAAAAACGGGACCAATCGGAAGCTAGACTGAGCCCAATGCAAAAAAAAATCCAAAATCGGTTCACAATTGGCGGAGACACATAGACACAAAAAAAAATCAGTCGAATAGAGAACCTCCTCCTTTTTTGAAGTCGGTTAAAAATAATAGAGCCTTTTAGATCCATTTTAGAGCCTGTTTTGGGCTCTCTAATAATAATCTGTGAGCGTCTAGAGAGCTAGAAATGGGGTGGAGAGTTGGTCCGAGAGAAGGTCAGAAGAAGGTTGATGTGGTGGAGAGCGATTCGAGGTGGAGGAGGGTTTTTGTTTTAATCAAAGAAAAACGTGATTAATAATATAATGTAGAATTAATATAACTTACTTACATATATACTCAAAAACAGTGTGATATAAAAAACAGATTACATTGATAATAGTGATGAGCAAAGCAAGACAAGATCAAGACTGCAAGACCAACACTTTGCTTTGCTCCCAGGACTTTCTAAACACCCTATAGAAGACTTTACAAACACACCCTCTGGCTATATTAATTAGTGATGAGCAGAATTAGTCTTGATCTTGCTTTGCTCATCACTAATTGATAAATTTTTGTAGAGAACAAATTTAAAGAAGAATTAGAGAAAGATTTTCTTTTGAAAATTTATTAGATGTAATGTCTTAAGAATAATAAGGAATTTGGCTTCCTCTCTTGTGGGGCGCCTTGTATCCTTGTGCCAGCATATATAGGGTCCGCCATCTAACGTTTTTTTTTCAACTAGTGCTTATTTCGTGAATGGTAACACTTAGCTCATGTTTGATTTGACAGATAATTAGTTTTATCCTTCCGCTGAACGAATATGGTTGTGTATACGCTTGAACAACGCTGGGAAATATTGCGACATTACTTTGAAAATCATGGTAATGTTGCAGAATGTGTGCGAAAATTGCGTACGGATTTTGGAAGAAGAGAAGCACCGTCAGCTCCGTATGTTCGTTATCTTGTGAAAAAAGTGAAAGAAACTGGCATCCTCATCGATAAACCAAAGCGTGAAAAGCCAAAAACAGTGCGTACACCCGAGAATATTGCTGCTGTGGCAGAAAGTGTGCGTGAAGCGCCATCAACATCAATTCACCGTCGTTCTCAACAATTGAACATTTCGGAGACATCATTGAGACGAATTTTGCATAAAGACCTTGGTATGACGCCATACAAAGTCCAATTGGTTCAGGAGTTGAAGCCAACTGACCATCCAATGCGTTTTCGCTTCGCTAATTGGGCCTGCGATCGACTTACAGAAGATGCCGATTTTGCCAAAAAAATCATCTTTTCAGATGAAGCTCATTTTGATCTTGGCGGGTATGTAAACAAGCAAAATTGTCGCATTTGGGGCACAGAAAACCCGCACGCATACATTGAAAAGCCGACGCACCCAAAACGAGTCACTGTTTGGTGCGGATTTTGGTCCAGAGGCATAATTGGGCCATTTTTCTTCGAAAATGAGCAAGGAGTGGCCGTTACAGTCAATGGCGATCGTTATCGGGCCATGTTGAACGAATTTTTGTTCACAAAAATTGAAGAGGAGGATATTGGCAACATTTGGTTTCAACAGGACGGCGCTACGTGCCACACAGCCGAAGCTACACTCGATGTTTTGCGCCCTGTTTTTGAAGATCGCATTATCAGCCGCAGAGCTGATGTCGTTTGGCCACCTCGGAGCTGCGATTTGACACCGTTGGACTATTATTTGTGGGGTGCCGTCAAAGATAAGTGTTACGCCGACAAGCCAGAGACAATTGACGCTTTAAAGGACAATATTCGTGAAGCCATTGGTGAAATACAGCTGCACACAATCGATAATGTGCTTAAAAATTGGACCGATCGTGTAGGCTACTGCATGGCCAGCCGAGGCAGCCATTTGAATGAAATTATTTTCCATTATTAACCGGAAGGATTGTACTTTCAAATAAAAAAAGAAATTTGAGAAAATATTCAGTAGTTTTTTTTATAGCATTTAAAAAAATAAAGTTATTTGGTGGACCCTATAGTATGGAATATGCTTAACATTTGTCCTCTCTCTATGGATTTGCAGGCGGAGCTCTTCCTGGTCCGGAGTTCCCGCCCGGTTACCCTCATCCCCTGCTCTTCGGGGGTGCAGCTCACTTCGCCAGCGCCACTCCTGCAGACTCGAGCAGTGCAAGACACCACTGGCCTCTTCACCCTCAGCAACAGGGTGAGTACCCGACCCGACACTCAGGGTTATACTATATACAATATAGACATAGATACACCATTTCATGATAACATCAAATAAACAAAAACCTCTTTCTCTGAGTGCCTCTTTCCAAGATATATATCTATATCAAAAATAATCTTGAAGCATTCATTCGTTCCAAAGAACAGAAAAATAAATCATTTATTATAATAGAAATAGGACACTAATAAATATAATATCTAGAATGATCAATAAATAAATGCCATTTGTTTTTTCTGATAATTATTTAGAAAACTGTGATGAGAGCTTCTTCCATTGTTATCTGGGTGGCCATGCTTTCTTATTTGTTTATAATGGGATTATTACGTATTTCAATGACGTTGATAAATAAACAAACAACTCTCCTAGTTTGTTTATATTACTTTATTAAAATATCTTAATACAAAAACTAAATTAAATTAACCCTCCCTCAGGTGCAATAATCGAACTCCTCAGATCGGGCGCAATGCGCTGGTTATTAATATTATAATTTAATAAGTAGTTATAATTTTACTCCAATAATTAGTAATTTTAGTATTGAAAGGTTATCATTTACTTAAAAGGGGAAAAAACGTAATTTGTTGCAAAAAAGAACGCATTTATATTTTAGAAAACTCTTAACCTAAAAAAATATCAAAATTTCCAATCTACCACCAAATTTAATTAAATTGTTAGGGTAACAAAGTAAATGATCTTAACAATTAGGTAAAAAATTAACAGTGTAGTGCAATGTTCATAAAACGTGACGACTGCAGTTTGAGCGTTCTTAGTGTTTCCTATGACCCCAGGAAAATTTAATTGTTAGGGTAGCAAATTAAATGAACTTAACAATTAGGTAAAAAAATTAACAGTGTAGTGCAGGGTTCGTAAGACGGGACGACTGCAGTTTGAGTGTTTTTAGAGTTTCTCCAGGAAAAATTAATACTACGAACCTTCAAATGTATGATGAATTCGGGTGCAATGTGCCTCTGAAGTCAGTATGGTGATAACTACACTCCATGATGCAGGAGTGTCACATGAATAGAAGGGCTCTATATTTACATCCGCCAAAGAAAGGTAACTACTATAGGAGGGACAGACTTATTCCAGTTTTAAGGGTGAAAGTGTGAACGAAAACGTCAGTCATTGCGCCTGACGGAGGGTTAAAGTGTTATTTTGTTCAGAGCTGCTTAAAAGGAAAATTTTCAGATATAATCTTCTGTTAAATATTTATTATTATTATCATTATTAGTTGTGTATGAACCCTTAGGATCATGCAAAGCCTTCTCAAGGGAATTTTTGGACCAAGATTCTTCCTTAACACCGCAATGATACCATATTCTCCAGTCGTTTAGACTCTAAACGTCAAGTGACACGTGCAAATGTAACGCATGCGCGTGAGTCTTCAGTGACGTGCATAAGGGGTATTTTTCTATACGAATTTTTTGTACAATGTATGTATTTGACTGCGGCACACCTGTATTCAGCTCACGGCACACCAGTGTGCTCGCGGCACACCGGTTGCGGAGCACTGGTTTAGAGGGTTCTGGACAGTTGAGAAGGTCATTGAATATGGCCTAGCTGGATCAGTGTTTTGACGTTGAAAGTACTGATGTAAAAATAGATTTTTTGGAGCGGGGTTCCTACGACCTTTGCCGCATCCCGCATTTCGCACGCCATTTGGATGTCGTCCGGGCTTATCTTTTTTGTTCATAGCATGTGTGATGCCATCCTTCCTAGGTCTTCCTCTCCTTCTTCTATTTGGTGGCGTGTAGTTAAGAACTTTTATCGGCCATCGTTCTTCATTCATCTTCATCACATGACCATACCAGATCAACTGCCCCCCTTCGATTCGGTCAATCACCGTGCTTCCCATTCTTGTCAATTCTAGTATGTCAACATTTCGTACGTGGTCGGTGCGAAATTCTGCATGGCCGTCTTAGATAATCCATCTCAACTGCCTTAACGTTCCCTTTATTTCTAATGGTGAGTGGCCAGCAGTCAGCTAAATAAGTTAATATTGGTTCTACTATCGTTCGATAGATCGTTAATTTGGTACCAAGTTTCATATTGTTAGACCACAGTAGTGAGTTAAGTATTTGAATGGCCCTCCGTCCTTGGACCACTCTGTTCTGGATGTCAAGTTCTGAAGCTCCTTCCTCCGAGACTATACTTCCTAAACTTATAAGATCTACATCCTCTAATGGCTTGCTGCTCTACCAGTATGTCCGTAGGTTCGCCTCCTACATTTAAGCATTCTGTTTTTAGAATTTAGATTTTAGATGTTAATTTTCCATGTGGTTTCTTTTCTTGAGTTCGTGGTCGTAGTCAAGCTATGGTTGATTGTAAATGAAGTAAACGAATCAACAGCTTAGATTGTTTAACAGGTGATTCGAAATAACATAAGAGGGGATGTCGGTTTGCATTTGCAATTAGCAATCGACTAATCCGCGAATTGTGGCCGATATTTGCCTACATGTATAATGTGGGGGGTGCGTGTGATATGTGTATTAGACAGTCCGAAAACTGACATGATCTATCTCGAATCAAGCAATTCATTAGGAAAATAACCGAGTGGAAAAGTGAAGCGTGCGTGCAAATGGAAATACCTAGAAATGGGTTGCCAAGCCAACCAGAGTCATATTTATTATAACAAAAAACACAGAAAGATTGAAATTTTAATCATATTTCAATTTGACTAGCTCACTAATAGAAACTTTAAAAGTTCCCATTCTCGGAACACCGCACCATTTTTGGTATAACTTTTGTGATTACTGTGCGATCAAAAGTTTGAATCTTGGAGAGATTAACAAAAAAAAAAAGAGAATAATAATAATCCTAATGGGCTTTTACAAGAAATAAGTTGAAATTAATAGATCTCAAATCAAATAAAGAAAACTTAGTTTGGCTAGTTTTAAAACTCGAATATAATAATCATCTAAAATATATAGGATATAAATTGTATTTTCTAACGGAATTTTCTACTCATCAAAGTTAATTATTGTATATTGGATTGATGTTTTGGTGCATATAAGAGAAAAAATAATTTTTAAGAAAAAAATAAAAACCGACTTCAAAAAATTAAATGCAACAAATAAAATACACTAAAAGGTATAAAATAATTATTATCTTATTTAGTTACAACTAAACGACGAAATATTAACATGAAATTACTTTTTGAAGTCGGTACCAAACAAACTATACCTATAAGCGAGCATATCCTCCAAACGTACTAAGTAAGATCCGTCGAGTGAGATTCATAAAAGGTATATGTTTGGCACCGACTTCAAAAAGTGATTTCATGTTAATATTTCGTCGTTTAGTTGTAACAAAATAAGATAATAATTATTTTATACCTTTTAGTGTATTTTATTTGTTGCATTTAATTTTTTGAAGTCGGTTTTATTTTTTTTTTTTTAATTGCATATGTCAACAATTATTTTTATAGACAAATGTTTTACTTTCCTTTGAATAAAACTAAAATTTGTATGAAAATATATATAAAATGTTTGATCAATTGACTGTTGAATGGCTTGAGCCCCTGTCGTTTATGCATTCACATCGGACCCATTGAGTATCCTATGCATACCCTACAGGCAAGTTTTATTTTTTTAATTTTAATTCATTCCAAATAAACATATAGTCTCTAATTCTATATCGGGGAAATGTTTGACCAAAATAATGGTATCTTAAATAATTTAAACAAGAGTTTATTTGAATTATAGTTCTTAGTAATTTGTATTTAAATAAACTGCAACGGATCGTTGCTAAACTTTATCCAAATTCATTTGAAATATTAATATGTTCTTGAGTAAAGTACTTTAAAATATAATTTTACTAAAAACTTTATTTAACCTTTTTTGTGGTCCCCAAGGTACTTAATTAGGATATTAAATTTCACAAAATTGGTTAAGTCATTTTCAAGATATTTAGAAAAAACTAAAAAAGTACCGAAATAAAGTACTAATGTTTGTGGACCGATATGTACCAAAAACTAATCAGCGCTTCATTTTGTTAAACTAATGGTAGGTTTTCAATTTCATTTCAATCAGCGCAAAGGTGTGGAAAAAATCGTGGACGAAAAAAACGATAACACACATACATACATACATCCATCCATCCCCACGCACTTCCAAAAAAATGGCACTTTTTGGCCTCTCGACGAGATTCCAGGTAATTTTTGGCAAAACCGTCACGTGCTAAAATTCAATCTCATTGAATACTTCAATTTGTGACCTAAATTGAGTCCATGGGTTCCGTAGTCTTTACCTGAGGACCCTTTGAAGTCGCGCTTGCCGCGAGAGCGATTCCAATACTTTCTCCCATGCTTCGCATTGGATAAAGTAAAAATTCTGGTGAACTCTATTAGCCCAAGAGCCCACGACGGCCAGACCTTCGTTATTTTATAAAAGCTGAAAGTTTTTCTGTGCATGTCCCCTATACAGGTAAGAACGACCAGAGACTATAGAGCTTGGGTTGTGGTTACTTTGACAGGTAACAGGTAATAAAGGTGTATAAAATAGTACTTTAAATTCGTTAAAGTATAAAGCTCAATTTTTTATATTTTCTTCGGGATAACTTTAGAAATCTCGTCATCCATTGCCGGACACTTATGGCAGTTGCTACCCCCTGTCAGACACCCCTAAACTTTAATAAATTATAATTATACTTTCGTTGTCCTGATTATGTATTTTATAAATTCTGTCTTTGAAGATCCACTGCCCAAGACAGTCCAAATTTCAACAAATTTTTTAACCCATTACGGTACATTTTACTAAAATGAATAGTAATTTGAATAAAAGCTTGCGACACTCTGGTAGGTACTCTAACGCCCTCGACCACCCGACTCCAAAAAATAAAAAGTTGTTAAAAAATGGTAGATCACTCGTATCCATAATAAGCATTAATTAACAGGAATAGCAGGGAATTGGATAAAAATAAAAAACAGAGTTTTTATTGAATGGGCCAGACGTTTCGTCGATTAATTTCGACTTCCTCAGTGGCTAGAATGACAAAATAGGAAATCAGAAAAAACTTATTATAAATATAAATTGATTACATAGAAAGACTCAAATACCTCATTCTATCACTCTTTCTCAAAAGACAATTCCACTACGCGACGAAACATCCTTTAATCCTTTTTATTTAAACTATAATACATTGTTGGATCATGCCCCAATTGCTCAAGAATCTTGAACTTTTACACACTTGAACAATCAAAAAATTAAAACCTTTTTATCAAAATTTATCACAAAAAAAATATGTTTCTACTCTTTAAACAGACAAAGAAAGGATTTTAAATTCATATTGGATGTGGAACCAAATTATTTAAAAAGACACATAAGTGAGATGTTTTTCATAAAGAAAAATAAAACGGTTAATTTCAGATCCGATGTAGATAATTTGAACAGTGTTTATAACCAATTGTTTGAACTGGGCATTAATAAGTCCACTGTGGAACCCCCGCCTTTTTTGTAACTCATTTGTCTCGATGGATTCATTCGACTTGATTTTGACAGTTTGATCTAATTTATTTAATTTTTCTATTTAATTTATTAATGTTTTAAATTCCGTGACTAGTTAGTTTGTAATTAATTTATTTTATTTATTAAACTTTTAACATTTGACTGTTTCGTTTATTTATTTTATTTATTTATTTATTTGGTTTTTAATCTTTGACTATTTCTTCTAACTTATTTATTTATTTATTTTAACTTTCGCGACTGTTCATTTCAATTGTTTGGGGTTTCATTGGTTCTGTTTTGATTTATGGTATTTTGAGTCGAGTGAGTTTTTGAGATTGAGTGGGAAAGAGAAGAGAAATTGTTTGGTTCGCGAATCGCCCAATAGGAGCGATGACGCTGTAATTTATAATAAGTTTTTTTTATATAAATAGATATTTATTTTTGAATTTAAAATCCTTTCTTTGTCTGTTTAAAGAGTAGAAACATATTTTTTTTGTGATAAATTTTGATAAAAGGTTTTAATTTTTTGATTGTTCAAGTGTGTAAAAGTTCAAGATTCTTGAGCAATTGGGGCATGATCCAACAATGTATTATAGTTTAAATAAAAAGGATTAAAGGATGTTTCGTCGCGTAGTGGAATTGTCTTTTGACAAAGAGTGATAGAATGAGGTATTTGAGTCTTTCTATGTAATCAATTTATATTTATAATAAGTTTTTTTCTGATTTCCTATTTTGTCATTCTAGCCACTGAGGAAGTCGAAATTAATCGACGAAACGTCTGGCCCATTCAATAAAAACTCTGTTTTTTATTTTTATCCAATTCCCTGCTATTCCTGTTAATTAGTTGTTAAAAATATTTTTTGAATTGAACTAGAAGAATATTGTCAAGGAAAGTGTTTCTCATGGCATTGTAAAATTATAAAGAAATATAGAAGGACGTTTTCTGATTAAAAATTAATTAAGTTGGAATCATGAGAGGAAATCAAATGATAATGATCCTTCTCTCTCTCACTCCGTGAAAACAGAAGTTAATTAGTAACTTAATCAGAGTTCTCAGGCGAATCGTCCATCGATCAGGCTTATCGGTGTCCTGAGCAATTAGAGCCCCAGGCTTGCAGTTTCATTATCAGAGACGGGGGTGGGGGGGGGTGGACGAAAGGGATTTCGCCCCCTTGATCCTTTCCTATCAACAGGATGGCCCTAGTGATTTAATAAACTATGCTAATGTGCGTCTATTGGATTGTCGGGGCTTAAGCCTATCAGCTTATACTTCCCTCCATTCATTCAGTCGGCGTTTATATAGGCAGCCGCTTTTGCTTTCGAGCAGAGCTTACAAAATAATAGTGTTGTCAGCGAGCTTTGTATGCTCAAGGATTAACTATGTTTGTCGACATAGAATCAATCATACATTTCGTTTTCTTTCTTTCTCTTTTCAATCTAAGTTAAAAAATTAATTCAGATACGAAAAAAGAGTTTAATTAAAAAGATACTTTCAATTTTAGCTTTGACATTTGGAGACTTTAAAGGGAAGGTTTTTCCATATGTGTACAAGAGATAGGCCAGTTTTTGACGGTCCAGAACCTAATTTTACTTTACCATACAGGGTATGGTCAAGTATTGTAATCGTGCATGAATAAAAGTGGTTTTTTTCCTTCTTTTTTCGAAATATCTCAAAAACGGCTCAAATTATTTCGATTAAAAAAATTGAGCGAAACCATGGCATTACGCTCTACAAAATAGCTCAAATAAGTAAACATCGAAAAAATTATATTTTTTGAGATAATAATTGTTTTGTCAAAATGTCTGTTAGTTAGTCTGTGCGTTACCAAATTTTTGTGGACGAGCTAGCTCAAAAACTAGTAAGAATATCGAAACCAAATTTCACATGTAGTTTTGGTCCATTGAGATTAAAAGCTGATTAGATTTTGATGCATATTGACCCAAAATTAAAGAGGGGTGGAGGGGGGGGGTTAAAAATTAAAAATCTAGGTCATTTGAGCAAACTCAATCAAATTTTGTATACATAATCAGTGGACCCACAGAAGTCTAAAAATTCAAAATCTAACCTCCCAAAATGGGTGGTGGGGTCAAAAAATGAAAATCTTGGCCATTTACCAAACTCAACCATTTTTTGTATACATAGTCAGTGGGTCCCCAGAAGTCTAAAAATGCAAAAATTTACCGCCCAAAATGGGGGGGCGGGCAAAAAATGAAAATCTTGACCATTTACCAAACTTAACCAAATTTTACATACATAATCAGAGGGTCTCCAGAAGTCTAAAAATGCAAAAACTAACCGCCACAAAATGGGAGGGGGGTCAAAAATAATAATCTTGGCTATTTATCAAACTCAACCAAATTTTGTATACATAATCAGTGGGCCCCCAGGAGTCTAAAAATGCAAAAACAAACCCCCCTCCCTTTCATGATTATAAATAATTTTATTAAATATTAAATTAAGTTAGGGACCAGGTTGTATGATAAAGTCAAGTGTATGGCCACATCAGAACACGTCAGCTCTATTTTTTTTTAATAATAAAAGTCTCATAGTTTTCGAGTTATAGGCATTTTTTAGAAAATAGTGAAAATCGTTACCCTGCCCGAAATAATCAGATACTGTGGCTACAAATTTAAATATTTTATTATTCTAATTTTTGTTCCGCATTCCTGAATTATCCTGCTATTGACCAGAATTCAAAATAAAACCATAAGTACTATACTTTTGGAAAAAAATATTTTTTCCTAAATTATTTTTAAAAAAAAATTTTGATCTTTTAATTCAAAAAAAGTCTAGTACCCATGCATATTATGTTATTTAAAAAATTGGCCCATTTAGTCAAGATTTCAAAATGGTATAGCACTTTGTACTTACTTATTTAGAAAAAAAATATTTGTATTTTTTGGGCAAAATTAGCTAATTTAAAACCATATTTTGACAGTGTTTATTTATTTAATATTTTAATCAATTATGTCCCATCTTGATTTAACTAATCTATGGCTATTATAGACATTAATACTATAATGCCATTAATAGGCTAAGATTAGATCAATTAAGATGCGACATAATTGATTAACATATTAAATAAATAAACCCTGCCAAAATATGTTTTTAAATTAGCTAATTTTGCCAAAAAAAATGCAAATAAAAAAAAACAAATATTTTTTCATTTTTGATCTCGACATTTAAATATGTTTTTAAAATGCTCAGCAAAAATCAGCTCGATTAAAAAAATTTTAAGAGGTAACTCAAGATTTTAAAAATTGAAGGGTTTGCTGCTAAAAGGAGTGTAGCTCCATCCTATTGATGTTGGGAGATATTAACACTATCTTGTGAATAAAAAAAAATCTTGTTTGGTACAAGAAGGATGTAGCTCCAATCGTTATTTCCAGCGTTGCTCTACAGATGGAGCTGCCCGTCATTTTGAATTTTGTCGTCGTTTTGAATTTTTTAAACGTTTTTTTTGGTTTTCCAAAACTGAAAAAAAATGGAGCTACCTCCTTTTAGCAGCAAACCCTTCAATTTCCAAAATGGTAGAAAATTAAATTTTTATTTTTATTTCTCCTCATGTTAATATTGTCTACGTTGAAAATTATAAGAATTTTGAAAATTTCAAGTCGATATATCAATTTATAGAGGTCGCTCAAGATTTTTAAAAATTTTTAAAGTAGTTTGGACTTTAGATGTTTTCGAGTGATCTGTAAATATAGTAAATATTAAATTCTTGTTGTTGACCTCTTAACAAATAAAAAGCTTCAAGAGTTTACGAAAATCAGTTAAGAAAAGAAGTAAACATAATAAATGAGAATGTAATAAAAAATAACATGTCTCCGCTGAATTCGAGAAATAAGGAAGCAAAGATTGTCAAGATCAATGGATATCTGTCTGTCTGTCCGTTTGTGGGCAGAAAGCCATGTTTGCCGAGAGGAGGTAACCCACGGAAGCCATTGCTGTCTTTCTCATGTCAACTGGGGGTTCTCTATTCCATTGGGGGGGTGAGGGGATTGTTACTTTATATAAGGGTGTGATTTGCCGCAGCAGATGTCTTTTCAAGGGACAACGTTTTGTTTAATTGATATCACACACAACCCTTAGCTAAGAGGGCTGGCTGTTCGGATGGGGTGGTTACCCCAGTGTGATAATACACTAGCGATCAAATCAACCCTCCGAATCACAGGGGCTACAAAGTGCTTTTTGATTGCAACGCATCCAGACATCCCTACCAAAACCAAAAGGACTTATTAGCAAAAGGAGACTTTTATACGTACATATACACAGCCACCAAAAAAGCGTTTTGTTGCTTGCGAAACAAATTCAAACAGCTATTAGATTTGTCAAATAAATTTTGATTTCTTATTATATATTCATATCTATTTATTTATTATCTTTACCTTGATGCGGTTTTTGGTCAGCTACATCCCATTAATAAGGAAATTTCACAGATCGATTAATGATGTAACTTTTAATATTCAGTATATTATAAATAAATGATGAAGTACATATATTATTAGGTTGGTGCATAATTATCGGCCTTTTTTTTTATTATGAAAAAAGAAAGATAAAAGTTCTACAGAAACATGTTTAATTGTTTGTTCTGGAGTGTAATCAGCATCTACTTCAATTACGGCTTCCCATTTGCTTGGCAGACAGTCGATTCCATGGGCAAAGAAGATACAGCTCACCAAGTCATCCAAATCGTCGTAAATTTTATTCACCTGCCAGTTTTTCAGCGAGCGATTGACATGGTAGTCTGTGGGAGCCTCGGTCGGAGAATATGGCGGATGTGAGAGCAGACCCCATCCCTTATTGGCAAGGATTGCTCGTTTCTTTGCAGCAATTCGGAGAAAATTCGGACACGATCGGCTTTGTTTTTGTCAGTAAGTTCGTGAGGGGCCTATCGAGCCAATTTTCATATCTTTCTGGGTTTTTTGAGACTACGCACGATTGTTGAGTGGTCGACGTTGAAGTTTTCAGCCAGCATTCGAGTTGTCAGGATTTCGTCCTCTTCCACGGCCGCTAGTAGGGCCTGATTGACGAAATCCGATGGTCGACCTCTTCCTGGATTGACCTCCAAGCTGGTATTACCTGATTTGAAACTTGCACACTACTCCCACATTGTTGTTCGCTAATTGTTCCTTCGCCAAACAGCTAGTTGAGATCGCGAAATGACTGTGATGTCTTCCATCCTTTCTCGTATTGGTACAACAGAATATGACGAATAAGAATATGATTTTCGACACGCATTTTCTTAAAGAAATAAAGAAGATTATTTTTATTAAAACAAAATAAACAACAACAACAATTACTACTAACGAAAAACGTGCCAATATAAACGGCGGATAATAATGCACCAACCTAATAGGTAAAATGAAGAAAAGAACATGTTTATTTATTTTCTGTATCAATAATAATAAATACATTTTATTGTTGCCATGGTAACCTAATTAGAATCAATTAATTAGCTTAATATATATCATAACTATAGTTAAATATAAATGTAGTTCACATGAATAAACCAATTTGTAGGTCGCTGTATATTAGCATGAATTATTATTATCTATATCTTTAAAACATCATTACTATCCTTCATTCGCATATTCTTGAATCTCAATCAATTTTTTATATTATTTTTTTAATCATATATGTGACTAAGATAAGTATATCAAAATATTTTTTTAGATAACCCAGATAAAATGATGTTTTTTAATTTTTTTTTTTTTTTTTAATCAAACAGTATATCTAAATGTTTAAATTATCCTTGACAGAATAATCGGACAGGCGAGATTTGTTATATAACAATGGTCATTAGATTTCAAAGAGTAAAGTAAATACCTACATATTATAAAATTTTGTTCATATTGGAGTTAGAAAATCTCAAAAATAAACACCATTTGGAGAGGTTATTATATTATTACTGTTTTTTACATTAAATTAATTAGAATCTAATTAATTTAATTGGAATTTGAACTATTTATTTATGTATTGTTTATAATTATACTTATTATTAAATTTTATTGATTAAAATAAAATTTAACAATATAATTATCAACAATACATAAATAAATAGTTCAAATTTTTAAATATTTAAATACTCATGCGAACATATCCCCCTTCTATAGACTTTACAAATTTAAAAGTTGCTTCAGTTTCACAATTCGACCACCTCTTATTCTCAGAGAGGCTGAATAAGATGTGAAGATGCATTTGTACTAGAGGACAACATTTTTTCCTTAATATTTTTTTCTTTAGTCTTTTCCTTAAAATCCCAATTTCTTGTCGATTATTATATTGTTTTGTATATTAAATTAATTAGATAAAAGATTTCATTAATAAATGTTTTATTTCATTCAATACAGTTTAATAATATAATTATCAACAATATACATAAATAAATAGTTCATTTTCTTAAATAATTAAATACTCATGCCAACATATCCTCATTCTGTAGACGTTACAAATTTAAACATTGCGGCGGTTTGTACAATTCGAACACTTTTTTCTCAGGGGGACTGAAGATGTGAAGATGCATGCATTTGTAGTAGAGGACAAAATTTTTTCCTTAATACTTTTCTTTCATTCTTTTCTTTGAAATCCCAATTTCTTTACAATTATTATATAACTCTTATTAATATTATACACTTGACACCTATGTTTTGCATATTAAATTAATTAGATAAAAGATTTCACGAATAAATATTTTATTTCAATCAATACAATTTAATAATATAATTATCAACAATATACGTCTATATAATAAAATGGAAAAATATGTATATATGTTTGTATGATCCAAACGATCTGATTGACCAGTGCATAGCCAATGGCAAAGCGTTAAATTATTAGAACGATTCTGATTGGACAGTCGTGCTTAGCCTATGTGTTAAATAAATCTTTCTTTATTGTTCCTTATTGTTGAATCAATTTCATACAGCACATTCTTTCAATACTTAGTATGAACCCAGTAGCTTGAGTATTAGCTTACCTTTTGTGCTTTAGTGTACGACGCACTTTAATTTTTGATATTGACAGTAAAAGTTTGATTCTTTTGAGCGCAAGATAAAGATGAAAGTCACATTATTCATCCTATCAAGGTGATCCTTTTATCAGGCACTTTAAAGAATCATTTTAAATTTCAATTATTAAATTGGTATGAACGAGACGTTCCTCGCCAGGGCAAGTCAGCTAGTAAATAAATAGTTCATTTTCTTAAATAATTAAGCAGTCATGCCAACACAATTATGGTATTTTAAATTAGTTATTTAGGTGAAAGTAAATACGAGCAGGAATGGGAAATTCGACCTCTCAACTATTTGCTATAACGATTAAGATTATGGATCGAATTCTTCTTCGGGCAGAACAAAAACTAATCTGGTTGTAGTTGGTGTATGCAAATGGATTAAGGAAAAAAAGGAAAGAAAACTCTGAAATAGATGGATTTTCTTTGAAAAGATTTAATCTTCATTTTGTTATCAAATCAATTTGTTAGTGACAATTAGCTGATGAAGATGGATGCTATTTTAAAATCTTGATAATAATAAACCTTTGAAATTAATATTTTTTAATCTAAATACGCATTATGTCATACAGTATAGTCCCCTTCACAGTCATTATTTATTTTATTATTAGGTATTATTATTTTTTAATAATAGTTTTTTATAGAAAAATTTTTAATTGAAAAGTTTTTGTTTTCCCGAGAGTAGCAGAGTTGTTGATTCTCAAAGAGAAACAAAGAGGTTGTCCTCTGATCCGCGGGTCTGACGAGCTCCCAACTTGCGGGATAATCCGCGGATTATTCCACAAATTGGGAGCTCGTCCAGGATTGACCCGCGGATTATCCCACAAATTTGGGGCTCGTCCGGGATTGACCCGCGTATTATCCCACAAATTGGGAGCTCGTCCAGGATTGACCCGCGGATTATCCCACAAATTGGGAGCTCGTCCAGGATTGACCCGCGGATTATCCCTATATATATATATATATTATTTATTTAGACTCTGGTTTCATCATCAGTCTTTTTTAATTATAAATATTATTTTTCATGGAATCAATACCATATGGATATTGATTCCATGAAAAGCAATATTTATAATTAAAAAGACTGATGATGAAGACCAAGTCTTCGAAACTATAGTCTCAAACAAATAAATAATATATATATAAACATATACCTATATCATTTCGATATATATGTGTGTATGTTTATTTGCATCAAGCTGAGGACAACCTCTTTGTTTCTCTTTGAGAATTTTTTTTACTTTTCTATCTATAATTATTATAATCGGCTTGCGCAACGACGCCGACTTGATTTTTTAAATTTTAAATCCCACTAATAGTTTATAACAAATATAATTTATTAAAATTATGAAATTTAAATTATTATTCTAAAATCCACTAATAATAGCTCTTGATAAATAAAATCTATTAAAATTAGGAAATTTAAATGAGTATTTTAAAATCCACTAATAGTTCATGATGACAAATAAAATTTGTTAAAATTAAGAAATTTCAATTATTACATCACTCGTATCAATTTGATATTTCTTAGAAGATAAATCGCAGCGAATTGGATAAATTAAAACACAAGAGTTTTTATTAAGTGAGCCGGACGTTTCGTCAATTTATTTTGACTTCCTCAGCGAATGGAATGATAATACCAGAAAAACAAACTTATAAATAAATTCATCATTAGATCACGTTAAAAATACCTCATTTTATCACTCTTTGTCAAAAACAGTTTTTTCTATATAAGACAAAACATCATATTATTTTCATTGATATTTCTTTAGCACATTCTTGGCTCACAATAATCTTAAATAAATTGACGAAACGTCAGGCTCACTTAATAAAAACTCTGTTTTAATTTATCCGATTCCCTGTGATTCCTTCAATGAAATTATTATTTTAAAATTCACTAATAGTTCATGACAAATAACATTTATTAAAATTAGGAAATTTAAATTATTATTTTAAAACCCATTAAATCAACGATTCTTAACAGGAGGGGCCCCGGAATATTATAATTTTTTAAGTTTTTATATCTTTGCAAATAAAAAAATATATAAAAACAAACATGTTACTAGTTTTTATCTTCTTCTTCTTCTTATTCTTCTATATAGGTGTGAACACCTGTTCTCCAACATATTATAATCAGTCATCAGGGTCATAACTCTCTTTCCATCGTTTTTTTGGTCTTCCACGGCTTCTGACCCCCTCGGGACGGTTTTTTGCCAATATTTTCGGGAGACGGTCGTCTTGCATTCTGTCTACATGGGCAGCCCAGCATCTTCTTCTTACATGAACCCAATCGACTATGTCCTGAAGACCGCTTATTTTCCTAAGGTGTTCGCTCCGGATTTTGTCATGTAGGGTCTTCGAATGGATGGCTCTTACAACTCTCATCTCAGTTGTCCGGAGAAGCTGCTTTGTAACGGTTGTGTCTGCCCTGGACTCAGCCCCATATGTTATTATCGGGCGAACACAGGTCTTATATATCCTAATTTTACTTTCGGAAGACATAAACTTATTTTTCCAGACTAGATTGGATAGACAGCCCGAAATTTTTGCTCCTTTGATGACTTGCGAAGTTACTTCTTCCTTAAGGTTTCGTCTGCTAGAAATCTGAACTCCCAGATAGTTAAAGCTTGGGACTTGTTCTATTGGACTGTTGTTGATGACTAAGTTACACCTAAGGGAAGCTTTTGCAATCGTCATGCATTTTGTCTTGGTGGTAGAGACTTGCATGTTAAGCCGATCGGAATTTTCAGAGAATTTGTCCAGGAGAATTTGAAGGTCCTCTTCGCACTCCGCCATCAGGACCGCGTCATCAGCATAGCACAACACTGGCAAAGTGATTTCCCCAATTTGTAGCCAAGGTGTTCAGGTAGATTTTCGATAATATCGTCCATTATCACGTTGAAGAGCATAGGACTCAATGAATCTCCCTGTCTTACTCCACTGAAGATGCTAATAGGTTTTGTTCTCTCGCTATTGGATTTGATGTAAGTCGTGTTACCTGTGTTTTACCTACTAGTTTTTATAAAAACCGAAATTAGATATCTTTTAAATCGGTGATCAAAAAAATTTCAGAATTTACCAGCAAGAGTTTTTTGATGGGTAGTAAAAAATGTCAAAAAATGAAGGAAATAAATAATTAAAATTTTTCAAACCGTCCGATTTGCCGTGAAATGCCTCACAAGTAAAGAAATTAATGACATCTCAATATTGTTAAACATGGTCAAACTAAATGAAAACGTTGAGCATAGGTAAATTTTACCCAAACGGACAGACAGACAAAATTACAAGTTAAATAAAACCTCGAAAAATAAATAAATAAATTAATATAAATAAAATTCTCAGATCCAATCTTATAAATAAAATTAAATAAAACCGTTTAAATATTTTTATAAGTCTAGGCTTACAATTTTTGTACGAGTAATTACCTAATGGTTGGGGGGAGGGTACTTAAAGTATTTTAAAATTTTAAGGGGGCCGCGAATATACTTTCGGATTTTAAGGGTGCCGCGACTAATAAAAGGTTAAGAACCACTGCACTAAAGAGTCTATGGTGCATGGCTACAAGATGCCCGCCGAAGACGGGCTTCGCAGCAGGTGTTATATTATTTTTTAATTTACTTTATTTTTGCTTAAAATTAATAATATAAGGTCGGTATATTAACGAGAGCGTAGATTATATATGTTATTAAATTAAATCAATAAACCAAATTTTTCATAGGGGCTTATTTCAGCATTAAGAATAAGGAGATTATTATTATTATTAGTAGTAGTAGTAGTAGTAGCAGTACATTATTAAAGTGAATTAGAAAAATTACTTTATAGAAGAATCGATTCTAGTTTCAGGAAAGAGACGTTTTTCTTATAATTCAAGGCGAAAAGGAACTTGGTGTATGCTGGTATTTCTATTGTTTGGAACTTTGGAAGGGAATCCTTTTCTCGATGCCAATTCCCCTCTAATAGATTGAGATCGGCCATTTTGTTGGCGATCGCGACACGGATCGGTTACCTCGGCTGCCTCTGGGTACATCTGCCCCCTCACGCCTGATTTTCACGCCCTGGAGGAACAAGAAGCAGCTGTGCTCCCGGGACACGGGGCGTCACCCTCGTCGACTCAGGGCGGGGCCTACCGGGATTAACGGACCAATTTGAAATGGATACGTCCCTGTAGACCCCACGGGACATTATACAAAAAACTCAGCTGAATTAACGATTCGTTCCGATAAAAAAAAAAGGACCCTATCAGATTTGATATGGAGAGGGCCTCTTGATCGAGGATTATTTCCAGATTAAATTGTACTTGTATCTTGCTTGTTCAGATTAGGCACTAGACATTAAATATACTTACTTGGGAATTAATTCTCTCCAGTCCTGAATAATTGAAAATAATAATATATAATAATAATTTCTGATCTATCTTTTAATTTGATAATTATCTTGATTTCTGACATATTCTCGGCAGGATTACTTTGTATATATTTGTTTATTTGGTTTATTTATTTATTTGTTTTGTTTATTTGTATATTTTGTTTTATTTATTTGTTTATTTATTGTTTTATTTTTTAAATCATGACTTTCATCAAGCGCTCCTCGTATGATGAAAAAAAACACAAAGTCAAACACACAAACACAAATATTAAAAAGTAGTATTATAAATACATTATTCAGTACTTACATATATTGGTTAGAAGGAAGAACATGTTTGTTTATTTTCTATATCAATAATAATAAATACATTATTGTTGCCATGGCAACCTAATTAGAATTAATTAATTAATTAATTAATTAATATACAGGGTGTTTCATAAATGAATGTTAATATTGAAGGGGAATCGTTTGTTCCTTAAAAGTTTGAAACCGGATTTAGAACATAACACCAGATATTGTGGTCTCCAAAGACCAAAAAGGATCACAATCAGTGTGTAGTTATGTATGTATGTACCCCCTGATGCGCAAGTCTCAGAGCTACGAAATTCGAAACTTAAGCTCGATATAGGCTAGAAAGAGTAAAGCAAGCTTTTATAAGAAATCTGAACACCGGAAGTTGGCATTTATATAAAAGATTTTTTTGTTTTTTGTGATTTTTCTCAAAAATGGCTCTAACTTTATTATCTTTATTATCCTGGGCTGCCCTTTCAAATTCCATTTTATAATATTAATGTATCAAATTGCTTTTGATTTCCAGGCCCTCAACAAACGGTGAGCCCCGACAGCACTTCTCCACCCAGCCTACCACTTTCTCCAAGGAGTGGGATCACCACTGGCGGTGGTGCTTCCGCTTCCGGGAATATCGATGCCTCCCTGGACAGTCCTCCGTTTCCTCCGGATTCGACATTAGCAAGAGGCGGAGGCGGAGGATCATCTAACGGGGCTGTGACAACGGGCTGTGAAGATAGCGGCGGGGAAGAAATTGTCGATGATGGTGACGATCTCTCTGGTGATATGTCCACAAATAGTGGAGCTGGTGACAATAACACTCCCGGTGGCGGAATTCATCATCATGGGGCATCGGGCCATAAAAAACGAAAACGACGGGTGCTTTTCTCAAAATCTCAAACGTACGAGTTGGAGCGCAGGTTTCGACAACAGCGCTATCTATCGGCACCGGAACGAGAACACCTTGCCAGTATCATTCGACTAACACCGACGCAAGTCAAAATATGGTTCCAAAATCATAGGTAAGCATCATCAACAATCTACTAAGGGCCAGTTGTATGTCGGTTTGTAAAGTCTTGTTAAGTTGACAGACGGTCAAACCTTAGTATTCACCAGTGCGACCGGGTGGCCAATCAGATGACACCCATTTTCATCTGATTGGCCACCCGGACGGGAACTTGGTGAATACTAAGGTTTGACCGTCTGTCAACTTAACAAAGACTTTACAAACCGTCATACAACTGGCCCTAAGTGATCTCTCAACATTTAATTAACAAATAAAATTAGTGAATTCTGAGATTAAATATTTTTTTACGTTTATTTTATTTTATTTATTTTACGGAACAAATCCTTTATACATATGAAGCATACATACAAAAATAAAGAAAAAGACTATAAGAATATTGAGAATATTATGTATCAGAACCCTGTATTGAGCCTAAGGCTTAAATTGCAGTAATAAATAATAAAATAAAATAATACCTAATAATAAATGTTAGTTAGCTATTTAGTTATGAGTAAATGATAACCAGCACTTGGACTGAAGATGGACCAAGTAATAAAGTTTAGTCTCTAATCCAGTACAATGCTACATTCACAATATAATAACAGCGATCATAATATTCACAATGATCATACATTGCAAAATTATTGATATATTGTTATACTTATTTCGAATAATTTAAGCGCTCTCTAGGAAAATGAGGTTCATATAAATTAGTTAATTTTATTTAGAGCAAAAGAAAAATTTTATCATCTGTTCCAAAAATACT
Organism: Forficula auricularia; assembly: GCA_024734495.1. NCBI lineage: Eukaryota > Metazoa > Arthropoda > Insecta > Dermaptera > Forficulidae > Forficula > Forficula auricularia. Next base: position 1,568,526 of record JALMQS010000068.1, read on the forward strand.
AGAAAATAACGCAGAGTCCTGTCCACCAGTGCCGTAACGAGGGTATGAATCGCCTGTGACAAGAGTCTAACTTTGCACCCAATAATGTCAAAAAATTAAAAATTTTAATGTAACAAGTTAAATTTTACTAAATTAAATAAGTCATCATCATTGAGTATACAGTCCTAAGACTGGTTTGATGCAACAATCCGTCTCCACTCGACTCTGTCCCCCGCCAGCTATTTGACCTCTCTAAATGTCTGGCATCCCATATCCCCAATTATTTGGTTGAAATATTCTAATCTGGGTCTTCCCCTTCCCCTTTTCTTTCCCACCTCCCCTCCAAGATATCCCTAAGCAGTCCCCCATGTCTCAGTGTGTGCCCCATCATCTGACCTCTTCTCTTCTTCAGACTCTTCCACAAGCTTCTTCTTTCTCCGATTCTTCCAAGAACTTCTTCATTTGTAATTCTATCCCCATCCATTTGATATTCATCATTCTTCTGTAGCACCACATTTCGAAAGCCTCTAATCTCTTTCTCTCCACTTTTCTAATTGTCCAGGTTTCACACCCGTACATGGCTATGCTCCATACATATGTCTTCAATAGCAACTTCCTGTTTGCTAAGCTGATTGAGGAGGAGCATAGTAGTTTTTGTTTTGAATTAAACCCCATTTTTGCTTGGGCAATTCTTGATTTAATTTCGTTTTCGCTCCTCCCATCCCATGTTATTTTACTTCCTAGGTAGCGGAATTCCTTAACTCCTTCTAGGTTTTCTTGGTTAATTTTGATGCATTCCTGTCTCGTTTGTTCTTTTTTTGTACATACTAGGACCTTGGTTTTATTCTTGTTTATTTTCATTTTGATTTCTTCTATTAGGATTTGGTTAATTCCATTCAGGGCGTCCTCTAATTCTTTTTTATTGCTTCCTAGAAGGGCAATGTCATCGGCAAATCTTAACATAGCGATCTTTTGACCTTGGATTTCGATACCTGTATCAATTTTGTCTTTGAATTCTTTAATCGCTTCTTCTATCTATAAGTTGAAAATCATGGGTGACAGCACACATCCTTGTCTTACACCTTTTTTATTTTGGCTTCTCTTTGCTCATCTCCAATATTTATAATTGCCGTCTGGTTTTGATATAGATTGTAGATTAGTCTTCTCTCCCTGAATTTTATTCCCGCCTGTTTTAAGATTTTAAACATAATTTCCCAATTGACGTTATCGAATGCTTTTTCTAGGTCTATGAATCCGATGTAGACAGATTCTTCCCTGATAAAAGCCCTTTCTATTATTAGTCTAAGAGAGAGAATTGCTTCTCGGGTGCCCCTGTTTCTTCTAAAGCCGAACTGGTCTTCCCCCAGATTTTCTTCAACTCTTTGTTCTATTCTTCTTTAATTTCCAAAGAAGAAATTAAATAAGTATACATATTAAATACTATTGACCTCATCAAAATGAGTTGCCTGTATATAGGTACATTGTATATTATACAATCATGTATTTGTCAAGATATTTGAATGAATAAATAAATAACCAGGGCCGTGAGTAGATTGTCTCAGAATGATGCAAGTCTTCGAAATTCCACCTCTTTAATAATTTTTCTTTAAAATAATCTTAGATTATGATTAAAAAAATGCACAACATACGTATAAGTTCGTATAAGTACGAATACTAAACTTTGAACTTTTTGTAGGTTTTCTGATAACGAAATAAGGCATCAAAATAAAAAATATTATATAACCTGTTTAAAATAGGATTTAACTGATCTATTGAACTTTATATTTTTTTGTTTGTTATAAAATAATTAGTTTAGATTGATATGGAAAAAATTACGAAATCTACGGTTTGCGAATACTACACTTGCACTTAGCCGCTTTTTTTCCATTAATATTTTGTCTACATAATTATAAAATTGTTTATGACATTTTCATAATGATTTAGACCCGGGATTGCGACATTAGAGTTCGCCGCCCTTTTCCAAAATATTTATACAATGGAACAATTTGTCCCATCAAAATTCCAGACGATCTTTCACTTCGATTAGGGCTCTATATTGATATTTTATCGAAAATAAATTTAAATAACATTTTCTTAAAAATTCTTGATTTTGAAACTAAATTAAATTTTCTTGGCAGGACGTTACAAGTCCGCCCCTCGAGCTTGAGCGCCGTGGTGTTTTGCACCACCTGAACCACCCTGTAGGCCACGGCCCTGAGTACAACCTCAATCAGCTTGTTTGTTTATCGCTAAATCTGTTAATTACTAGCTGCGATGGTTGACTTTGTTTTTTAACTTGCCCATAACTCCCGCCTCCCCCTCCCACCTTCCAAAAAATTATTTTGAGCATATTTAAGTAACGTAAAAAAAAATGATATTAGATTTTATCATTTAATTTTTGAGATTATTTAAATACATTTTTTAAATGCAATCTCAAGTTTGAAAATTAAAATCGGCCCCAAGAAAAATGGAATGCATTGTGAAAGCAATATAGGATATTTAGAGACGAGCTTCGAGGGCGTACCCTGACGGGCAGCGTCTCGGTCCAAAAATTTTATTCCTCTTAAAAAACCACACTCCAAATGTATACCCGTAAACTACCGAAAATACATCGTCTCTTAAAAGTTTCGCCTCTTTAATTTTTGAGTGGCGGGGGGGGGGGGGGGGAGGAATAATTATGAATATATTTAATGTTTCTTAATTTAAAATGAATTGGAGTCTTTCATTTCAAAATTACAATTATATTTCAAATTTGCCTCGTTAATTAATATATATTTAATGTTTCTTAATTTAAAATCTATTTGTGTTTTTTCATTTTCATTCGAGTTCAAATGAATACAATATTATCTCGACACAGTCTAAATAAAAAATATATAGTTTTAGTAACAGAAATCAAGATATAATTATTAATGTTTCAATGGTGTAATGGCTAGAGCTAATGCCCTTAGTTCAAGAGTTCGTCGGTTCGATTCTAGGCAAGACGGTAATTTTTTTAGAGAAATTTCTCTAAGCGTTGTTACAAATTAATCTAGACAAATGTATATAGTATATGGCAGATATGAAGGGCAGACGCCAAGAGATCTGAAACAAAGCTAGAAAGAAATTTTTCTTTTAAATATATGTAAATTATTAAATGAGAGAGTAACAAGTAAATTATAGAGCTTGAAAGAGGGAATTTAACAATAATTTTATTTTTAAATTAATTATCTCAAATGAGGCTTTATTAAAAACACTGGAAACGATCGTTCCTTATGATCAGGAGAAGGTTAATTAATAATAACTATCTTTCTTTACATAATTTATGTATTATTGTCACTACGGCGGATATACTTCAGTCAAAATACACAGCATATCAACAATACACAGAATACATTACAGCAGTATTTCATCATATTTAAACCATCAATTACTTCTTACTAGGGGTACTAGGGGTACTAGGGGTAAGTAATTGATGGTTTAAATATGATGAAAATACTGCTGTAATGTTTCTTGTATTGCAAATTGATATGCTGTGTATTTTAGACTGAAGATGGCAGAGAATATCCGCCGAAACTGTCTCCATGTGAAACAACAATAAAAAATTATGAAAAAGAAGATAGTTGTTCAATAATCAACCTTCTCCTGATCATAAGGAAACGATCATCAGTTTCCGAGTGTTTTTAATAAAGCCTCATTTGAGATAATTAATTTAAAATAAAAACAATTATAGTAACTTTATTTAAATAATTTTATTGTTTGTTTCAAGGTACAAAACAAAAAGGGCTCAACAAGAGAAGGGCCTTCAGGAGCAGTCGGTACAGTCGTCTCTGCAATCCCCACGACGGGTGGCCGTGCCAGTACTTGTCCGGGATGGCAAACCATGCACTGGACCGGGGGCGAAACCCCACGAGGGTGGGATCCCGGGGGTGGCCAGGCACCCCCGCTCACCACCCCGGAGCGTCCTCTCAGCCACCCGTCCTGCTACCCGGATATCCGCTCATCAACGCCCACCACCGCAATTGGTGGTAGTGGCGGATCAGCCTCGACAATCCCATTCCAATGAATCTATCGAAAATTCCTCCCAAACTATAATAAAACACATGTTCCATTCACACAGTGAGATATGAAGAAACAGCCAATTCAAACTAAACTGTTTTAACCTGTATAATATATTTATATATTTTTTTAATTTAAAAAAATTACCTATCTTTACAAACATATAATAATTATTCCTATATTGTTTGAATTGAATGATTCTTCATCTACAGTGTGAAAAGTGACTCTAAATAAGGTGATTTTTTTTTTTTTAAGAAACACACTTCAATTTAAGGGCATTATTGAAACTGATTCAATTGAATCAAAAAATCAAAATATACTGGTTGATAATTATCAAATAAATTATATTTAGATATTTAGATAGGGAGAAAGGATTTCTCTCTACTTGTTAATCTTCAAATTGTTTTATATACCTAAATAAAAATAAAAAAATATATACATTTTGAAGATCAAGTAAGTTTTAAATAAAAAATATTCATTAAATTTGTATTTTAACCTTAGACCATAAAATATATAGACACGCCCTCCACACAGAGTGAAGTGAGGCCAACATCGCCTACAGATGACGTCACGTTCTCGCATAAATATTTTGGTAATATTAATTTGCGATTATTGGGATCCAAAATAAATAATCTAAACTACGATAAATTTATCTCAATGTATAATAATTCCTATAGTGGTAATGCTATTTCTGGGTGTTCCTACCTACAGATGACGTCACGTTCTCTAGTTGATGTTGGCCTCACCAAATCAACACCAAGGCGTGTCTATATATTTCATGGTATAAGATTTTAACTACCATGACGTTTCAATCTCGAAGCCGTTTTCAACCAGGGTCGCCAACATCAACATTTTTTCTCCCTTAAGAGTGATCCCAAAAACCCCTAAAAAGACCAAAATTTGGGAGAAAAACCCTAAACTGATATTTTCTAATATGTAGGATATTTCTAATACTTGAATTTTTTCCTCCTAAGAGTGTTGTTGAATGTCAAAAACCCCTAAAAAAGGCTGAAATTAAACAAAAAAACACCCTAAACTGACATTTCGTAAAATTTTCATAAAATATAGGGTATTTCAAAAATATAGTTTTTTTGTTCTTTAAAATATAGATATATCAATTAATGTAATTCGAATAAAAATAATACAAAAAGTAGCAGACATCGAAAACTTATTTATTGTAAATAAAAAAAAAAATATTTATCGAGTCAAAATTTGGAAAAATGCATTAAAAGCCTTTTTTACCCCTTAAAAACATTTTAAAAAAATCCATAAAAAAACCTCTAATCAATTTTCCCCCGTAAAAAAAAACCGTGAAACTTTCCTCCCCTAAATTTGGATGAAAACCCCCCAAGTTGGCGCCCCTGTTTTCAAGTCACCCTCTTTGGGAAGTTGTTTTCGATGTTCTTTGTATACCAGAGAGTCAATAAGAACTTTAAAATGATGCACTAGTGAAAAACTGAAAATTCCGATACGCTATCTGGTAGTCTTAATTGAAACTAGCCACTGTGGGCTAAAAATAAGCCACTCCCCTACCAGGTACACAATAGGAATCTGAGAATTCCGATACGCTCTATCTGGCGGTCTAAATTAAAACTACCAAGGTTCCCAATACCAATTGTTCAAAATTTATAATTAATGACTTGAAGACGGCTTCAGAATTTGAAGCAGAAAGGTCGTGATAATAAGAGAAAATTCTATTATATTTTCTTTTTTTACCATTTAATAGTCTAACACAAAAACACATTTCAAATTATTATCAGTGTGATCACCAAAGCAAAGTATATTTTTTGATTAATGGGTTAAAAAAAATTATTTCCCCTCTATTGAGTCATTTCCCCCTTTATTGTAACAATCAAAATCAAACAGATACGTCGCTAAAGAAGTTTCACTTCAAAAAAATAAATAAATAAATAGATCTCACTTGAATTAATATAAATAATATTCTATACATATATGTAATATAAATAAATATTAATATATTAAAAACGTTATGGAATTTTTAAAACATGGACGAAATATAAAATGGGAAAAAAATCCTATGCTAGTCGATTTCTACAAGTTCGTCAATTACAATGCTAAACAAAATTATTTTTTTTCCGTAAACCTAACAATGGATACTAGTAGAGTTTTAAACGCTGATTCTGATAGTGTTTGTGATTTTTTTATATCGGGTCATGGTTTTGTGATATTTTTGTTCTAAACACCGAAAAGGCCATTTGGTCTATTATTTGAGACGTCTTAGATATGAAACGGAAGTATTTGAAACAAAAATATCATAGTATTTTTTTAGATCTCATGGAAGTACGCAGTGTCTTCAAAACCAAAGATTCCGTGTGTAAATTATTTGATCTATGGAGAGTTATGAGGTGTTTCGGAAAAATTGAATTGAATTGAAGAATTAAGAATATTGAAGGCTCTCTGGGCGAAAAAACAAAAGTCCGTTGTCTCAAACCAATGGCAATGTTAAGATTGACATGCCAATGATTATTTCAATGAAATCAGCCAGTATTAAACAACTCTGTTTATAATGTTTTTGTTTGTCTTTTTTAACCAATTTCAAAAGGATTCCGCGACATTTCAGCCCCCGACAAAATATCCCCCGACAAAATATCCACCGACAAAATATCTCATGACAAAATAATCCTTCCCCTCCTGAATCTTATGAGTAATGCAAATCGACTCCGGTTCGGTTAATATATATTCAGTTCGGCTCGGTTGGGTTCGTATAGCTCCTTTTCGGGCTGACATTTAGACGGTTCGGTTGGCTGCTATACGAACCCAACCGAGCCGAACTGAATATATATTAACCGAACCTCCGAAAGTTTAGTCCAGGCGGGGTGTGTTTCGGGCTCCCATTTTTTTCCTAATCAAACACACATTGAAAACCAAACCATCCAATCGTCGGGCGGGGTGTGTTTCGGGCTCCCATTTTTTTTCTAATCAAACACACATTGAAAACCGAACCAGCCAATCGTCGGGCGGGGTGTGTTTGGGGCTCTATATTTTCGCCCAATATTATAATAATAATTAATAACGATAATGATTAATAGCACTTTTAACAAACAATCAATAATTGTGTAATGTAAACATAAACAATAAATAAGTAAATAAAGATGATAAATACTATATTATAGATAGTAAAAATAATAAATTGTTAGCTAGAAAATCTAACGACAGACAGCAGCACTTTCAAACGGCTAATAAGCCGCCAAAATTTGAAAGTCTGTTTATATTATTCAAAACTATGATTATAAGCTTCTCACTTTTGTATTCTCCCTTATACTGGGGAATATTTTGTCAGAAGATATTATGTCGGATAATATTTTGTCCTTGGGATATTTTGTCGGCGGCTGAAATGTCTCGGTACTTATGTTTTGAGTTCTTTGATTGGCTAATTACGCGAGAAAATATGTAAACTAGTAAAGGATCTAATCTGTTTTTGGGCCTTGAAACATTATATTTAACAATCATTGTGTGAATTAACAGGTGCTGAGGAAGGGTGGCCACAAACCCAAAACATTTTTTGGTCCAAATTGTACACCACCATATAAAATACACAAAAAACCAACAATATCGGTTTTTCTCATTTTTTACACAATATCCAGTAAAAAACAATTTTTCCGAAACACCTCATAACTCTCCATAGATCAAACAAAAATATCTTGTTTATTTTGTAGAAAAAATATTCCTCTTTGATTATCAGTTCACTGCTTGTTTTTAACTCAATTAGAACTTGAGGTATAACTAAAAAAACTAAGAACGTACGTTTTTATCGATGTTTATTATCGTTTATAATCACGTAGTTTTAGTTTTAAATCGAGATAAAAGTAAGCGGTAATTTAAAAAAAAAACTAAAAAATTACAAACACTTTTCTCAGTGACTCACTAGAAAGTAAAAAATAATATAATAAACTTTTTTATGTCCAATAAATAAGTCAAAAAAAACGTGGGGCGTTTCTTTGAGAAGCATGTTTATTTAGTGCCCCACGCTTTTTGACTTAGTTGTGTACATAAAAAAGTTCATTATATTATTTTTCATCATTTTTTACTTTTTAGTTCTTTACGGACAAAGGCATTTTTTTAGTTTATTTTTTTTACTTTTTAGTCTTAAAATGGATACAGTTCTATGAGTACATCGCTAAACTATAACTAAATTTGACAAGAGTCTAGTATATTTTTCTCGATTTCACCCCCCCCCCCCCCCGATTAATTTTTGTATTTTTATTCTGCTGGGAGCCCACAGATGATGTATATTGAGTTTGAACCAAAAGAGGCTACAATTTCAAATTTTCTCCCCCTCCAAGTTAATTTTTCGGCTCAATTGTTTAAATTATTCTATTGTCAACTGAACTATACATATGCAAAAGTTTTAAATTGATACGTCAATTTGAAGTAGGGATAAAATCGACTTTCTAAGTTTGTTTACATACAAGTGTAGCTAATATAAAGCGTTTAAAAAAGAAAGCTATTTTCCATTACGCAAGCTTAATTTTGTATTTTTGCTCTTCTGGGAGCCCACAGATGATGTATATTCAGTCTGAACCAAGGGGGTTACAATTTCAAAATTTCGCCCCCTCCAGGTTAATTCATCAGCTCATTTGTTTAAAATTATAATATTGTCAACTGAACTACATATACTGAAAGTTTTAAATAGATACGTCAATTTGAAGTAGGATAAAATCGACTTTCTAAGTTTGTTTGCATACAAATGAAGCTAATATAAAATCGTTTAGAAAGGAAGCTGTTTTCTATTATGTCTCAATATTGATACTCGAAAATAAGGTCAAAATGGCCTTTTTCGTCGTTTTGACCGATAACATCACAAAACTCTGAAAAGAGAGTGAAGTGAGGCCAACATCACCTACAGATGACGTCACGTTCTCGCATAACTTCTTTGTTTATTTGTCCGATTTCAATGATTCTTTTTATTGTTGAAAAGAGGGAACCTTAGGGGGTATATATGGACATGGGAAATAATAAATATGTAATTTAAATATGGGAAATAAAACATTTTGTTAAAAAAATAAATAAATATTTTGGTATACTAATTTAATATTAATTTGCGATTATTGGAATCCAAAATAAATATTCTAAACTACGTTAAATTTATCTCAATGTATAATAATTCCTATAATGGCCATGATATTTCTGGGTGTTCCTACCTACAGATGACGTCACGTTCTCTAGTTGATGTTGGCCTCACCAAATCGCCATCAGGGCGTGTCTATAGGCTTTTATGGTCTAAGGGTAAATGTTAGGTACGGTGTGGCCGCCATACGGTAGAAATTGAAACTAACGCAATCGGGTCGCTCTCATAAATGTCAAATTATGCAGAATCAAAGAATAATATTTAATAAACAGGTTTTTGTTTATAAATGTCATTTAAACACTGATCAATCAGCTGTCAGAAGACCCAATTGAGAGAGTTCAAGCTTTCACCACCAGTTGGCGTATCTGGGATTTCCATTTACCGCCAAACATTGTTAGGTTTACGGATACAAATTTTTGTTTTATTTTTGTCGAGCAGTGTTATTATTCAAGTTTTATGAGTTTTTTTTTCTCCTTTCAATTTTTCTTTTAATTATATTTTACGAATTAAACTTTTGACATAATTCATCGCCCTCCCCCTCCTCCGCCCCCTCTAACGGTGCAAGAGAAAGAAATTAAAACTTTTTCCACCCTCTTCTATCCTCCCTTTTGCCCTCTTCTTCTTCTCTTTTTCTCTTGTCCTTCGCACTAGTTACACGTTTTTATATAAATTATTATTATTATTCTTCAAATGTAAAAACTAGTTTGCGATTATGTATATTATATAAATTGAAAATATAGTACAAAATTTGTAAATTGTGTAAATTTCATAATATGAAATGTAAAATAATCCTAAGGATATAATATCTAGTTTTTTTTTTGCCGTTAAAGATCCAGGAGCGAGATCTTCCGTACTGGACTTTAGAAAAAAAAAAACCTTGGCGCGCAATTTCTTCGATGTATATTACACTGTAAAAAAAAAATGAATATTTAATTGTGTGTACATTACTTAAAATAATTCATATTTAAGTATATTTAGTGTGATATGTATAATAGATTGTGAATAAATAGAAAATTTTGAAATAATTTACCTGTTTTGATTTCAATTTCCTAGTAATATTATATTATTATTATCATTTTTTTTAATCTTAGATCTTATAAATTAATGAATAATTCCATTTTCCAATATCCTGGTATCTCTCTTTACGTCTAAGATAATATTTAAACCTCCTTTTGGTCCATTTAAAGTGGATAAAGTAATCTTTAAAAAGTTGGGAATAATTAATTAATCCGTGGGATTTGTAACATAAGATATAGTAAGCTACTAAGAAAAATTTAAAAACATCCTGCCATCCAAACAGCTGCGCAACCCGCCTTTGGCGAAAATCTTGCTGGCGAGGGGGAATGAAAGAATGAAAAAATAGTTTTATTTTATCTTATTATATTAAACGAGCAAATCTTATATATATATATATATATATACATATATATATATATATATATATATATATATATATCAAATTGGGTTCTCGATTTGGATGAAATTCACAGGTTAGGAGGGTTTTGTGTTGGACATTCGATCTGTCACGGTCTCATCTTCGGCTAAGTTGTTTTTGATGGGTTTTTTGTTAATTGAAATAATTATTCACAGGTGGTTGTCTCGATAAAAATGTAAAATTATATTTTTATTCAATTTCCATTTAATAAATAATTGGTTTTTTAATTTTATATCCCACAATACGATCATTATAATTATTATTATATATTAAAAATTGGGTAATTTAATTGATTAAAAATTGAGTTTTAAATCCCACAAATATTAATTTGACAATTTAATTGATGAACTCAAAAATTGTTATTTAATTAAAAAAAATGATTATACGGTATTTATTATTATTTTTTTGTAATTTTTATTGAACCAATTATTATACATCAATTAATGTATACATTATATTTTAGCTTCGACTTCGGAGATTACTTCTCCACCATCGACTGTCCTTAATCATCTTTTTAGTCCTTGTTTTTAATAAGAGGAAAAAACTATTTAAATAAAAAAACCTCTTTTCCGATAATTATTCCAATTCCAATATCTCCATTCTCTCTCTCACGGTATTTATTTATATATCTATACCTACATATACATAATCTGTGGGCCACTACAAGGCTTGAAATGCAAAAACTATGTGAGGGGGCGAGGGTGGGGAGATGTGGGGGTGCAGTGGTGGAGGGGTACGGGGAAGGGGTATTGGGGGCGGAGGTGTAAGTGGGGGTGAAAGGGGGGAGGGGTTCGGGGATTAATAATATATAGCGCTTAGCTGAAGCAAAAATTTACCGAGCATCGCTCGATGCTCGGTGGCCAGGTACTGAATTTCGAATTTATAACAACTCCGCCTGGTTTCCGCAATGGGTTTTAAAATAATTATAATTTTATTTGTCATGAACTATTAGTAGGTGTTAACATAATAATTAAAATTTAAAAATTATAAAAAATTTTATTTCTCATGAACTAATAGTGTGTTTTAAAATAATAATTAAACTTTTCAAATTTTAATACATTTTATTTTTCATGAACTATTAGTGGGTTGTAATACAATAATAGACGGGCCGCTGGGCTGAAATACGCTGGTTCGAGACTGAGGTTCGGCAGATATTTACAGCCGCCTCCTCTTGGAAAGCAATGGCAAACTACCAAGATTATAATTGCCTATAAAACCTCTAAAAACTAGCCGTTCGGAACCGGCGTTAAAAAGTAGGTCCCGTATATCTGTGTAAAAACAGCTAAACACAGTCTGCGCGGGTATATGTGGAGAGGAGCCAAAAAGTCAGGGAGACCTGATATGATACTTAAAGAAGGAGAATACAATACTAATTTAAATTCCATAATTTTAATACATTTTATTTGTCATGAATTATTAGTGGGTTTTAAAATTAAAAAAATACGTAGGTGTCGTCGAGCAAGCCGAGTATGATAATGTAAATTCCACAGTAAGTTTTAAAATAATAATCTAAATATCATAATTTTAATAAATTTTATAAAAAAGATAAGAGTAAATAAATATTTTATTTAATATGGATTTACTATGAGTTAAGGATACTGGGTCACTTATTTCACATTAAAATTAAAAAATTAAAAGATATAAAATTTTTTTTTCTTTTTCAATATATATATTTCGGGCTATCGACCCATCTTCAGGAAATACAGAAAGTAACTAATTTAACTTATTGAATAACAGGCTATATATATGTTTATTGAACAGAGAGACAGAATTTATAAAATTATTTTAAAAGGACACTTTCTCTTAAGCTATTGTTCAGAAAGAATATCAGGTTGACCTTTATTTACATAGGATTGTTTGGGTAAAAGGCAAGTTTGTAAGGTCATCATTGACTTATGTCTCTGGGTTGGGGATGATTTTTTCATTTGGATATTAAAAGATCAACTATTATATTTGGTTTTACATCTAGTTGATTGTTGATAACCTTTTCATCATTCGACAAGGCATATTTTATTTCCATGGATTCAAGAAGGTCCAATCTTAATCCTTTTCTTTCGAAATGAATAGGGGAGGGGTTAGAAGGTGAAGGTACATGATCTAAGGCATATAGATGATTAGCAAATGCGGAAGTGGAATCTTGAATATATAATATCTTCTAGATCCCACTTCCGCATTTGCTAATCATCTATATGCTTTAGACCATGTACCTTCACCTTCTAACCCCTCCCTATTCATTTCGAAAAGAAAAGGATTAAGATTGGACCTTCTTGAATCCATGGAAATAAAATATGCCTTGTCGAATGATGAAAATGTTATCAACAATCAACTAGATGTAAAACCAAATATAATAGTTGATCTTTTAATATCCAAATGAAAAAATCATCCCCAACCCAGAGACATAAGTCAATGACCTTACAAACTTGCCTTTTACCCAAACAATCCTATGTAAATAAAGGTCAACCTGATATTCTTTCTGAACAATAGCTTAAGAGAAAGTGTCCTTTTAAAATAATTTTATAAATTCTGTCTCTCTGTTCAATAAACATATATATAGCCTGTTATTCAATAAGTTAAATTAGTTACTTTCTGTATTTCCTGAAGATGGGTTGATAGCCCGAAATATATATAATTGAAAAAGGAAAAAAAATTTTATATCTTTTAATTTTTTAATTTTAATGTGAAATAAGTGACCCAGTATCCTTAACTCATAGTAAATCCATATTAAATAAAATATTTATTTACTCTTATCTTTATTAAAGATGTTTCACCTTGCACCAACACCACAATCTCTACTGATTATTAATACATTTTATGTGTCATAACCTAATAGGGTTTTAAATTTATAAAAAAAAAAATAACGTCGGAGTAGTCGGGAAAGACGATTATAATAAGTATAAATTGATAGATAAATACTTTGCATTCAGTCCAGATTTTTCGAGGATGAAAAAGTTTATTTTTTTCACTTTTATATTAAAATAAATACCAAATTTATTCTCTCTAAATACTCTACTAATATAATCTATAAAAATATCTTTGGAATTAATACTTAATTTTTCTAAAAAAAATCAATAATTGAAACCACAGAGGGGACCCTTTGCATTCATTACAGATATTTTCGAGGCAGAAAAAGTTTAATTTTTTCACTTTATCTATATCTATATATATAAAATTCTTTGCCCGATACACTCACTCACTCGCTCACTCACTCACTCACTCACTCACTCATCATCAAAACAACCAGAACCACTGGACATAGAAACATGAAATTTGGAGAGGATATTACATCTATGACATAGGGGCTCACTAAGAAAGGATTTTTCGAAATTCGACCCCTAAGAGGGTCAAAGGGGGCAAAGTGTGTTTTCACTGATTATGCGATATCTCCTAAGGACGATAAAATATCTACTTGCTTTTTACTTATAAAAATACTAAATTAAAATATCTAAAAACTTATTTCAGGATTTTTCGAAATTCGACCCCTAAGGGGGTCAAAGAGGGCAAAGTGTGTTTTCACTGATTATGCGATATCTCTTAAGGATGTTAAAATATCTCCTTGCTTTTTACTTATAAAAATACTAAATTAAAATATCTAAAAACTAATTTCAGGATTTTTCGAAATTCGACCCCTAAGGGGGTCAAAGGGAGCAAAAGTGTGTTTTCACTGATTATGCGATATCTCTTAAGGACGATAAAATATCTACTTGCTTTTTACTTATAAAAATATTAAATTAAAATATCTAAAAACTCATTTCAGGATTTTTCGAAATTCGACCCCTAAGGGGGTCAAAGGGGCAAAGTGTGTTTTCACTGATTATGCGATATCTCTTAAGGACGATAAAATATCTACTTGCTTTTTACTTATAAAAATACTAAATTAAAATATATAAAAACTCATTTCAGGATTTTTCGAAATTCGACCCCTAAGGGGTCAAAGGGGGCAAAGTGTGTTTTCACTGATTATGCGATATCTCTTAAGGACGATAAAATATCTACTTGCTTTTTACTTATAAAAATATTAAATTAAAATATCTAAAAACTCATTTCAGGATTTTTTCGAAATTCGACCCCTAAGGGGGTCAAAGGGGGCAAAGTGTGTTTTCACTGATTATGCGATATCTCTTAAGGACGATAAAATATCTACTTGCTTTTTACTTATAAAAATACTAAATTAAAATATCTAAAAACTTATTTCAGGATTTTTCGAAATTCGACCCCTAAGAGGGTCAAAGGGGGCAAAATATCTTTGCAATGTGTTTACACTAATTATGCATTTTCAATTAAGAACGATAAGATATCTATACTTGATTTTTACTTAATAAAATTCTAAATACAAATATCTAAAAAGTAATTTCAGGATTTTTTGAAATTCGACTCCCAACTATCCAAAATGTGAGTGGGGGCAAAAATTAAAACTCTCTCCTATCTTGATCAAATTTTGTAGAGTTATTCTTTATTACTTTAAGAAACTATTCCTGTAAAAATCAACTATCAAAATTGACTGTATGGGGGCGAAACGAGGGGGGGGGGGCAAAATCTAGAAATTTTTAGCTTTTTTGTACATTTACTCTTTAGGAAACTGAGAGTTATTTATTTGCAAATATTTAAAAAAATAATTTCAATCTCCCAAAATGTGACTGGGGGCAAAAAATTAATACTCTCTCCGATATAGATCAAATTTTGTAATGTTAGTTTTTAAGACTATATAAAATGTATGCTGTAAAAATCAATAGCCAAAATGAGTGCGCGGGGGCGAATGAGGGGGGAAAAATATTACAAATATATATTACAGACCTAATAATCTCATGCCCATACGCTGCCCGCCAGGGCCACCTGACCGGAGGGTCGAGATGTAGAGGGCGTGGCGAAGGCACGTCTGGAGCAGCTCTTTCTCTAAATTCTCTAGTAATAGAATCGATTATAATATTTTCGCAATTAATACTTAATTTTTCTAAAAATATTAATAATTTAGACCACAGGGGGACCCTAAAAAATGGCAGTCCAATAAAAAAATAATGCCCAATAAAAGAAGATTTATAGGAATGTTTTGATTTTGGACTTTTTAACCGACATTCCGGAGTATCTTTCCTGCTTCTTCAGATTTCAAAAGTTTTTTTTTTTTTTTTGAACACCTGAATAAGCAAGGAATAACCTCCAAACAGGTCGGTTCAAAAGTCTAAAATCAAAACATTCCAATAAATATTATTTTATTGGGCATCATTTTTTTATTTATCATTTGACTGCCTTCCATTTAATCCTTAGCTTCTTAAAAAATTATTAGGTTGATGCATAATTATGGAACGTTTTTTAAAAATATTTTTATTCAACAAAAACAATAATAAAATTTAACAAAAACATGTTTAAATGATTATTCGGGAACGTATTCACCATCTAGTTCAATAACTGCTTCCCATTTGCTTGGCAGTCGGTCGATTCCACGGGCGAAGAAGTCACGATTCTTGGAGGCAATCCACGCTTTGACATCGGCCACCAAGTCATCCAAATCGTCGTAGATCTTAGTCTTTTGACAGTTTTTCAAAGAGCGGTTGATGTGATAGTCCGTGGGTGCTTCGGTCGGTGAGTACGGCGGATGTGGGAGTGTTGTGATATGCCTTGTCGACATGTTTTGATGGTCATTGGTCATGGCATTAGGCTTGCGTAATGCTTACTTTGCAGAGCTTGACCTGAACATAAGTATACTTAAGCAAGAAGTCTCGGATGATCGAGAGAATGATCAGGAGAGAACGATCGAGGTGGTTGACATACGATCGTAAGGCTGTCACTCACCTTGCCGCCCTCCCATTGTAACTATTCGCAATAAACCCAATGTTATAAATATATACTACTTCTATTACTTTACCCAGTAACCCTTAACTATAAACCAATCACAAATATATTATAACATTTTGCCTATTGGTTGTCTACTTTCCCCGTTCGGGCGCAAAAATGTTATAATATATTTGTGATTGGTTTATAGTTAAGGGTTACTGGGTAAATAATAGAAGTCGTATATATTTATAACATTGGGTTTATTGCGAATAGTTACAATGGGAGGGCGGCAAGTGAGTGACAGCCTTACGATCGTATGTCAACCACCTCGATCGTTCTCTCCTGATCATTCTCTCGATCATCCGAGACTTCTTGCTTAAGTATACTTATGTTCAGGTAGTCTGCAAAGTAAGCATTACGCAAGCCTAATGCCATGACCAATGACCATCAAAGCATGTCGACAAGGCATATCACAACAGGAGTAGATCCCAGCCCTTATTGGCGGTGAATTCGACGACCCGGCGCTCAACATCTGGACGTGCGTTTTCGTGATGGAACACGATGTGGTTCTTTTTGCGCGCTCTTTTCGCCTCGATCAGCCTTGTTGTTGTCGGAGAGTTCGTGGGGGACCCATCCAGCCAATTTCCATACCTTGCCAAGCTTTTTGAGGCGTCGAACGATCGTTGATTGGTCGACATTGAAGTCTGCAGCCAACATTCGTGTTGTAAGGCTTTCATCCTTTTCCACGGCTGTCAGAAGTGCCTGATCATCAAAATCCGATGTCACCTGATTTGAAACGGGCAAACCACTTCCGTACTGCACTATCAGTAATTGTTCCTTCGCCAAAAAGTTCGTTGAGATCGCGAAATGACTGTTCTACCTTCCATCCTTTCTCGTAGTGGTAGAGCATAAATATGACGAATATGAATATGGTTTTCGACACGCATTTTTATTAAACTATAAATAGAGAAGATTGTTTTTATAATAAAAAAATAAACAAAACGCCATTTTTGGCTAAAGAAAAACGCGCCAATACAAACGTTCCATAATTATGCATCAACCTAATAGATCTGGGATTTACATTATTACAAACATTCCTAGGTACATATTGTTTCATTCTTTTAATAATCTCTCTCTCAACCATTAATATTTGCCTATACATAGCTTGTTTACAAAAGAGATTACCGTTAAAGATAATTTCTAGTTTTTATCATTAAATCAATTAAATGACATGTTTGTTTTATTCCTTAGGAGCCACCGAGCGATGCACGGTAACCAAATTAAAAAAAATATAAAGTAAACGACCCCTGGACCCGCCCCCCCCCTCCCCGAAACCACGCACCTCGCCCTCTCCACTGCACCCCCACAGCCACCCTTCACTCCGCCCCATCCCACCCAAACCTCGCCACCCCCCCCCCCCGGATCCTCCACAACTGCACAACAATTTATCGAATTTTTTAATCAATTAAGTAAATAATAATTTTATTGAAGCAATTTTTTACATGAAATAGACTTCGATTTCGGAGATTACTTCCCCACTATCGACTGTACTTGATCTTCTAGCTTACGATAATATTTTTAGTCCGTGTTTTTTAATAAGAGGAATTTTAATCAATTAAATTTTTTTTTTTTTTTATAAATTTTATTAAACCAATTATTTTACATTAATTAATGTATACCTTGTATTTTAGCTTCGATTTCGGAGATTGCTTCTCCACCATCGAGTGTCCTTATTCATCTTGAGTCCTTGTTTTTAATAAGAGGAAAAATCTAATTAGATAAAAAAACCTCTTTTCCGATAATTATTTTAATTCCATTATTCTCCAATCAAATCGATTGGATTGCTCTCCCTAATCAATTAAATTGGCAAATTCTAATATATGTAACAATATTTGGTATAAAGTATTAGTGGGTTTTAAAAATTAAAAAAAAAAAAAAAAAAAATGTAAACAAACTTTTTTATTGAGATTTTTATCTATAAATAATTACTTTTTTTTTTTTTTTTTGTGTTCTTTCGGCCTTTCTAGCCATAAGCCATTTACGATACTATTTATTATTTTTAAATTTGTCCCTACCCCGGGGGTCAGATTTTAGCCGGATGCCTAGAGTCGGATTCGAACCCGTGTCCACTTGGTTAGCAGGATGACACGCTACCGCCTAGCTATATGACCCCCCCCCCAAAATAATTACTTTAATTAAGAAAAGATCAATTAAGATGATCGCTTATACAGGGTGTCCCAAAAGTCAAGGATCAAACGTGAACACGAGATAGGTGAGTTCAGGATTGTCCAAAATATAAAAAAATTATTTAAATAAAACTCTCTTAGTTTTCGAGTTATGGGCATTTTTTTGAAAACCGTGAAAATCGCTACCCTGCTCTAAATATTTGAATGCTGTGGCTACGAATTTTCATATTTTATAATTCTAATTTTTGTTACGGAATCCTGAATAATACTGCTATCGATCACAAAACAGAAAATAACTAAGAGTATTATACTTTTTGAGAAAAAAAATATTTTTTTCAGATTCATGTGTCAAAAAATTTTAATCAGCTAACTTTGACTCTTGATATCTTAAAAAAAACTGTGTCAAACAATAATGGCAAATTATCTAAAAAATTGACGCATTTAATCAAGATTTCAAAATGGTATAAAACATTCCACTTTTTTAAAAAACAAAAAATAATATTTAACATTTTTATGCGAAAAGAAACTAATTTCAAAACACAATTCGTAATTGGCTAAAGGGTAGAATTTAACATGAAAACTAATTTAATTTATTAAAATATTTTTATTCAATTAAGAGTTGTAATGATAAAAACGGCTATCCCTATTTAATAGACAACTTAGTTGCCATCTTTTTTTATTTTTATTTTCCAGAGCCAATTTCGTTTCCAAAGGTTGGCATTCTGCAAGACCCGATCGGAGCGTAGCTGATATCCGACCCGGGGGCATCATATGTTTGGCTGCAATTGAGAATCACTCGAGAACAGATGTCTGACACACCAACACACACTTTCTCTCTCTTGATTTTCTCATCCAACACACATTTGATTTTTTTTTTTTAATGTATATGTGATGTGAGAAGGAGTACACCAGAAGGTGCATCCCCTAAAGACCTGTATGGGATGGCCCCTCCATCGTGAAAAGAACAGAGTAGAAGGAAAGAAGCCGGGATCACGGGCCAAGTCTCAGAAAGTTAGAAACAATCCAATTTACTAAGTTTTGGGGCTTCGAGCAGTGGTAAATTCTCCGCTCGATAAATTAGGTTACATTTATCTCCCACTTAATTTTTATTACCAGACCCTATACTTACAGAAAAAATGTCTGCGTATAGCCGGGAATCGAACCCGAGACCTCCGGGTTGCCAGTCAGAGATGCTGACCATTACACCAGGGAGGTGGTCATCCCTTATTCTCATCGTTGAGATTCTTTTTTTATTTTATATATTTGTATAAAGTCTTTAGTTTGACTGACAAGCTTCATCCTTGCCATTAAGTATACTATTTTTTTCTCTTATTTATCTTTAAATAAATTTTCTTGTGAATATATTTTTTCTTTGTTCGTCTATCTATTTATATCAATTCTTTTGCTGGACTGACAAGCCTCGTTTCTTGTCACTAATTATTATATATTTTTTTCTTATTTTTTTCTATATAAATAAATAGTTTTTTTTTAAATATTTTTTTCTTATTTTTTTCAAAAGAGTGCTAACCATTACACACACGACCTTTTCCTTAAATAGGGACCCTCCTAAAGTGAGATTAACCCCTTAAATCATTATAAAGTAAATGTTCAAAATAATAATTGTTTTTATATTCAATATCGAATAATATTTAAAATTACAAATTAAAATTAAAATTATTTGATATCTGTTTTCATGTTAAATTCTACCCTTTAGCCAATTACGAATTGTGTTTTGAAATTAGTTTCTTTCGCATAAAAATGCAAATATTATTTTTGTTTTTTAAAAAAGTGGAATGTTTTATACCATTTTGAAATCTTGATTAAATGCGTCAATTTTTTAGATAATTTGCCATTATTGTTTGACACAGTTTTTTTTAAGATATCAAGAGTCAAAGTTAGCTGATTAAAATTTTTTGACACATGAATCTGACAAAAATATTTTTTTTCTCAAAAAGTATAATACTCTTAGTTATTTTCTGTTTTGTGATCGATAGCAGTATTATTCAGGATTCCGTAGCAAAAATTAGAATTATAAAATATGAAAATTCGTAGCCACAGCATTCAAATATTTAGAACAGGGTAGCGATTTTCACGGTTTTCAAAAAAATGCCTATAACTCGAAAACTAAGAGAGTTTTATTTAAATTTTTTTTTTATTTTGGACAATTCTGAACTCACCTATCTCGTGTTCACGTTTGATCCTTGACTTTTGGGACACCCTGTATAGTTTGTTTAGCACCGACTTCAAAAAGTGATTTCATGTTAATATTTCGTAGTGTATATATGTAACTAAATTAGATAATTATTTTATACCTTTTAGTGCATTTTATTTTATTTTTAGTTATTATTATTTTATTTGTTACATTTAATTTTTTTGAAGTCGGTTTTATTTTTATTTATTAAAATTATTTTTATTTTTCTCTTTTTAGTGATGTTATTAATAGTGACTTAATATAATACCTTGCATGCATCTCGTAAGAGAAAGCGTCGGGAGAATGAATCAGAAAATGATAATACAATTCAATAAATAAATATAAAAATTCTCTCGAAACGTTTGCGGGTTTTAAGTGAACGTTTTAAGATTGTTTTTTATTAAAAAGATTATATGTATTATAATTTCGATTATAAGCTCATAAGAATTGGAGATTTACGTTATTTTGTCATTGATCATATCATCAGAACTTGACCAAATTAATATAGGACCATCCCTTAGGTATCCCCTAAAAAAGCATCATCGAAATTGGTCCACGTGGTAAAAGTTCTCGCTGAAAATACATAAAATAATTAAATAAATAAATACTTAGGTATCTAGACTATCTTGGAGGTATACTGATCCAAACGCAGAAAGAATCATTAAAATCGGTTCTTAAACAAAGAAGTTATGCCTGAACAAAAATAACAAAAAATGTCCAATTCCAATGAAATAAAAACGAGACCAATCGGAAACTAT
This sequence comes from Forficula auricularia, assembly GCA_024734495.1. Lineage (NCBI taxonomy): Eukaryota > Metazoa > Arthropoda > Insecta > Dermaptera > Forficulidae > Forficula > Forficula auricularia. Next base: position 1,589,965 of record JALMQS010000068.1, read on the forward strand.
ACTGAACCCAATGCAAAAAAATCATCATAATCGGTTCACAATTGACGAAGAAATCAGATAACATAGATACAAAAAAATAAGTTGACGTGTTCTGATGTGGTCATCCACTTGACTTTACCATACAACCTGGCCCCTCACTTACATTTAATAAAATTATTTATATTCATGTAGCGGAGGGGGTTAGTTTTTACATTTTTAGACTTCTGGGGTCTCACTGATTATGTATACAAAATTTGGTTGAGTTTGGTAAATGGCCAAGATTTTCAATTTTTGACCCCCCTCCCCTTCCCTCTTCCCATTTTGGACGGTTAGTTTTTGAATTTTTAGACTTCTGGGCTCTCACTGATTATGTATATAAAATTTGGTTGAGTTTTCTCAAATGGCGGCCTAGATTTTTAATTTTTAACCCCCTCCACTCTCCTTAATTTTGGGTCGATATGCACCAAAATCTAATCAGCTCTTAATCTCAATGGACGAAAACTACGTGTGAAATTTGGTTTCGATATTCACACTAGTTTTTGAGCTAGCTCGTCCACAAAAATTTGGTATCGCACAGACTAACTAACAGACAGACTAACAGACATTTTGACAAAACAATTATTATCTCGAAAAATATAATTTTTTCCATGTTCACTTATTTGAGCTTTTTTGTAGAGCGAAATGCCATGGTTTCGCTCAATTTTTTTAATCAAAATAGTTTCAGCCGTTTTTGAGATATGTCGAAAAAAAGAAGGAAAAAAAACCACTTTTTTCATGCACGATTACAATACTTGACCATACCCTGTATGGTAAAGTAAAAAAATTCAGTCGAATTGATAACCTCGTCCTTTTTTGAAGTCGGTTAAAAAGGAGAAAAACGAATCAGGTAGGAGTTGTCGAGGTGCTATGGGCTTGAGGGTTTCCGAAGGGGCACCTTCCTCGACTTCGTCCCCTAAGTGACGTCAACAGGGGTGGGGTCACAAGTTGGCTGTCACGTGAAACTCGTTGTGGGTCGCTAATCGGAAAATCAATGGCTGGAATCGTGGCCACCCCTGCCTGCCAAGCTCCTGCAAATGGAGAGACGGCCATAAATACCCCCAAAGGCATTATTCCTTTACCTTTCCTCTTGAAACGCCTCCTTTTGCTCATGCAAGGGGGGGGGACTTTGACGACCTGCCTTCTTACTCAGAGACACCTTCTCATTGACGAGATCAATCATTTCGGACAAATCACATTTAAAAACTTTCTTTTTAACGTTTTTTAACATATTTTCAACTTTCTTTGATGGTATTAAGGGCCAGTTGCATAAACATATGATCACCATTCTCTATGAGTGAACCTGTAATCAAATCATGAATTAAGTTGCAAAAAAATAAAAAAATGGTCAAACTTCTAATTAAATATGAAATCAACAAGGTAAGTATGTAAACACAGAGTTGATTAAGAAAACGAGGAGTTAACTCAAGAAAACTAAGAGTTAAGTATGAAAACAGCCAATTAAATATGAAATCATCAAGGTAAGTATGTAAAGAACGAGTTAATTAGAAAAACTAAGAGTTAAGTATTTGAACCGTGGTTTAATTATGGAAATAGCTAAGGAATCAACAAGTTAAGCATGTAAACAAGGAGTTAACTAAGAAAATTTAGAGTTAAGTATTTAAACCGTGAGTTAAGTATGAAATCTGCTAATTAAATATGAAATCATCAAGGTAAGTATGTAAAGAACGAGTTAATTATAAAAACTAAGTGTTAAGTATTTGAGCCGTAGTTAAGTATTTGAACAGTGGCTAAGTATTTGAACCATGATTAAGTATTTTAACCGTAGTTAAGTATTTGAACAGTGGCTAAGTATTTGAACAATGGTTAAGTATTTGAACCATGATTAAGTATTTGAACAGTAGCTAAGTATTTGAACCATGATTAAGTATTTGAACCATGATTAAGTATTTGAACAGTGGCTAAGTATTTGAACAAGGGCTAAGTATTTGAACCATGATTAAGTATTTGAACAGTAGCTAAGTATTTGAGACAGTAGCTAAGTATTTGAACAGTAGCTAAGTATTTGAACCATGGTTAAGTATTTGAACCATGATTAAGTATTTGAACAGTAGCTAAGTATTTGAACAATGGTTAAGTATTTGAACCATGATTAAGTATTTGAACAGTAGCTAAGTATTTGAACAGTAGCTAAGTATTTGAACCATGGTTAAGTATTTGAGCCATGCCTAAGTATGAAAATAGCTAAGAAATCAACAAGTTAAGCATGTAAACAGCGATTAATTAGGAAAACGTGAGTTAACTAAGAAAATTCAGAGTTAAGTATTTAAACAGTAGTTGAGTATGAAAACAGCTAATTAAATATGAAACCAACATAAATAAACACGAAATCGATATTTCAAGTATTTTAAGACTTATAGACGGGTAAGGAACTCTTGACATACGATGGTCCGAGACGCACTTATCCTTCTTCCCATGTGGCAAGTCTGAGACTAAACCCACATGAGCGTATCATCTGACATCCGACTGTTACCATTTATGAGACACATGGGTTTTACGATCAGTCAGAGATTGTCATTAATATCAGGTTGGTGTCAGAATGGTTAACTAACCGAGTCTCGGTATTTCGACCGACATTCGATCGGGCGGAGATATGCCTTAATATCAGATTGGTGTCATGATGGTCTACGAGCCGAGTCTCGGGATTTCGACGGACATTCCCTCTGGCGGAGACTGGCCCAGTTTCAAAATGGATTTGTTTGAGAAATTTCTGACTCGACTAATGTTATATAAATAATAATTATTATTTATATATTTATTTTCATAATTTTGATCACGGAAGGTGAACCTTTGCAAAGTTAAACTTTTATAAAAAAATAAAGAAAAATTGTTAAATTGTTATAAATTATCGTATAAGTAACAAAATGAAAAATTTCAAAATTTAGAAAGATGATCTACATTTCTATACAGTTGTAATAAGTTTTCCCCTTCTAATATAATATTTTAATGATTAGGAATTTGATTTATAATATTTAGGAGCGTTATTTAAGGAGATAGAGATATTTAAAGATTTTAAAGACAAACATTTTTTTTTGGTTGAAAATTTTATAAAAATATTATAAATTCATTTGTTTTAAGGCTCTCAGAGCGTTATTTAAGGAGATAGAGACTTTTTATTTTTAATTATTTCATGTTTGATGTGGTAAATCGTCTTCAAATTTTAACAATGTGTTTATTATGGTATTAATGACTTATATTCCATGTTTCCAGGGGCGGATTTAAGAGACCCAGGGCCCCTAGGCACTTGACATTTGCCCCCCACCATCTCGAAGCTAATTTGGAAATTTAGCAAATTAAATGCACTAGTACAGAACATATTTTTTACTTTTATCCAATGCGAAGCATGGAGTAAAAGTTTTGTAATCGGTTTCGCGAAAAGCGAGGATTCAAAGGGTCCTCAAGTAAAGACTACGGAACCCATGGTCTCAATTAAAGTCACAAATTGTAGTATTCATTTAGGTCGAATTTTAGCACGTGACGGTTTTGCCAAAAATTACATGAGGTCTCATCGAGAGGCCAAAAAGTGCGATTTTTTCATTTAGTGCGTGCGGATGGATGTTATCGTTTTTTTGTGGCCCACGATTTTTTCCACACCTTTGCACCGATTGAAATGAAATTGAAAACCTACAATTATTTTAACAAAATGAAAGGCTGATTAGTTTTTAGTACATTTCGGCCCACAAACATTAGTACTTTATTTCAGTACTTTTTTAGTTTTTTCTAAATATCTTGAAAATGACATAACCAATTTTGATGAAATATAATATCCTAATTAAGTACCTTGGGGACCACAAAAAAGGTTAAATAAAGTTTTTAGTAAAATTATATTTTAAAGTACTTTACTCTAGAGTAAGATAGTACTTTTTTAAATTCTTTAAAATTAATTCATTTGATCGTTTTAATATAGCTCATTTAACTTAACTTAAGTAAGAATGAGTAGGCTTCCCTCTGTGAAATGCTAAAAATTTAGGAGGAAATTTTAAAAGTAACTGCGTTGTTTTATTATCCGTTACCTTTGCTTAAGACATAGAGGAATCGACTTTAAACCAAAAATAGCGATTGATTCTCATCTAGTACTTGAGGAATAACCATTCTATATTGGATTTTTGACGTTTCAGTTTTTATTGGTAACCATTGCTGAAGACATACAGGAATCGACTTAAAACCAATAATAGCGATTGATTCTCATCTAGTACTTGAGGAATAACCATTCTATATTGGATTTTTGATGTTTCGGTTATTATTAGTAACCATTGCTGAAGACATGGAGGAATCGACTTAAAATCAAAAATAGGCGATTGATTCTCATCTAATACTTGAGGAATAACAATTTTAGATTAGATTTTTGACGCTTCGTTTATTATTGGTAACAATTCCTGAAGACATGGAGGAATCGGCTTAAAAATCAAAAATAACGATCAATTCTTATCTAATACTAGAGGAATTACCTTATTACATTACATTTTTGATGTTTCGAATATTAATGGCAACCTCTACTGAAAACATCGAAGAATCGACTTAAAATCAAAAAGACTAAATTTTTTTTGGTAAATAACTCAAGCTTGAGTTATTTACCAAAAAAGAAAAGATTGTGATTGCATACTTGTATGATATTTGTAATTCCTGTTGTAGATCCCTTGTGATCTTTTTAGGTTGAAAAATAAAAAAAAGCCTAGGGGCCCAGCCCTTGTGGGCCTAGGCGGAAATCCAGCAGTGCAAGTTTCAAAGACTTTTTGAATTTTTGCATTTGTGAAAGAACTACCTTACGTCAAGGTTTCATCAATTGTAACAGCTAATATTTTCAATGGTATCAAATTCATTTCCTATAAATATTGAAGGAATATTTTATCAGGTCAAAAGATCGCTATGTTAAGATTTGCCGATGACATTGCCCTTCTAGGAAGAAATAAAAAAGAATTAGATGACGCCCTGAATGGAATTAACCAAATCCTAATAGAAGAAATCAAAATGAAAATAAACAAGAATAAAACCAAGGTCCTAGTATGTACAAAAAAAGAGCAAACGAGACAGGAATGCATCAAAATTAACCAAAAAACCTAGAAGGAGTTAAGGAATTCCGCTACCTAGGAAGTAAAATAACATGGGATGGGAGGAGCGAAAACGAAATTAAATCAAGAATTGCCCAAGCAAAAATGGGGTTTAATTCAAAACAAAAACTACTATGCTCCTCCTCAATCAGCTTAGAAAACAGGAAGTTGCTATTGAAGACATATGTATGGAGCATAGCCATGTACGGGTGTGAAACCTGGACAATTGGAAAAGCTGAGAGAAAGAGATTGGAGGCTTTCGAAATGTGGTGCTACAGAAGAATGATGAATATCAAATGGATGGATAAAATTACAAATGAAGAAGTTCTTGGAAGAATCGGAGAACAGAAGAACCTTGTGGAAGAGTCTGAAGAAGAGAAGAGGTCAGATGATGGGGCACACACTGAGACATGGGGGACTGCTTAGGGATATCTTGGAGGGGAGGTGGGAAAGAAAAGGGGAAGGGGGAGACCCAGATTAGAATATTTCAACCAAATAATTGGGGATATGGGATGCCAGACATTTAGAGAGGTTAAGCAGCTGGCGGGGGACAGAGTCGAGTGGAGACGGATTGTTGCATCAAACCAGTCTTAGGACTGTATACTCAATGATGATGATGATGATGATTTTATCAACATGTAGGTATTGAATTTAAATTAATTATAAAAATATATATATACCATATATATATTATTCTATTTCAATATTATATGTATAAATCTTTTCTGTTCTCTTATCAATTTTTCATTGGAACAGGAAACAACGGATTTATTTTTATTATATGGTTTTGTTGTTTGGGGAAATAATTCATATAGCAACTGTGCGCGTCCTTACATTCATTCGTACATACAATCCACCCTTTGACGTTCCAATCTCTCTCTTGTTTTTTTTTTTTTATAACGTGCAAAATTATCGTTTGAATCGGAGCATGAAATTAAAGCCTGGTGGTCCAGCCCAAAAGTGAGGAAGGGTGTAAGCGACGACATCCCGCATGGATCCATGATATATGCACCACTTCCCTGTCCGAGGTCCGCTCCGCTCTGACATTTATTTCTAATATTTCTGCGAGAGCAGAAACGCGAGGCCGGCGACGTCGTCGTCTCTCTGTTTCTTGATTCAATCTAGCGTGCAACATTAATCTCCCCCGGGAAACTGAGCGCGCCGAGACGATAAACGGATAAACCCGGCCTCCCTCTCTCCATTTCTATTATTTGTCCGCACCGAACGATTTTTATTTATAGGAAGCACACAACCCTCCACCCTCTCTCTGGATCAATTATGAGAGTGAGCAATATGCTCGACGTCTCCCTGGCGAATGGGACCCCCCCCATTGTCTCTCTCTCCGTTTTTTTTCTTCCCCGATAAAACAATCCCCATTTCCATAAATGAGAAATTGCCCAGCTACATATAGCGATTTTATTTTACTAAATTGATTTGATTATTTATCTCTTCATATATGTATACAATATGTGTATACCATATATATATATTTTACTTCGATAAAGTTTTTTTATTTGCTAAGTAAATAAACCTATTAAAAAAGACATAATATATATATATATAACTTAACTATCTGGTGCAAAGCAAACTTATTTTTTCTAAATTTTGACAAATGCTTCACCATTTCATTCTCAAAAAAGGAATATTTTATCTCATACAATTACTATCTGGACGATTCTTCTTATTGCATTAGAGTAACTTCAATCAAAGACCTTGGTGTCACCTTTGACTCAAAGCTCACGTTTAATGAACATATTAATCATGTGGTTAGTAAAGCTAACCGAACTTGGGGGTTCATATTTCGCAACACTAAAGCTTTTAGGAGCCCCAATTGTATCAGATACCTATACATAAGTTTGATTAAATCTGTCGTAATGTATGCTTCAACAATCTGGAGACCGAATCTAAAAACCAACATAGCTAGACTTGAAAGAATTCAGCATAAAGTTTTGAGACATCTAGCGTCTCTCTCTGGTAGCCCTATGTCCAGATACAATCATGACTACTTGAAAATCGCTGAAACTTTCGACATGTCAACTATTCTTTCGTCTATGATTGCTTCCGACAACTTATTCACTTTTAAAATTATGTCTGATAGCATTCGTTGTCCTGAGCTTAAAATTCTTTTTCCACTGAACAATCCCTCGTACCCACTACGACAGAATCAACCATTCTATCCACCAGTTCCATTTACACGTCATTCCGAAACCAACCCTATTTATAGATTAAGCATCGCTTATAACGCCCTTTCCCAAAAAACATGCGTTTTGAATTTTACTATAGATACCAACAGAATGTCTAGAATTATAAAAATAAACACACTTTCATATATTTAAATACTCACTATCATAATTATTATATCTGATTTACTCTGTATTGTTGTTTAGTATTTGTATGTTTAACATTATTGTTTTTTTCTCTACTTTTTACTAAGTAGTGTTTCTTTGTATTACTTTTTGTAATGTTTTTAAAGGCACATGCCGTTGAAATAAATAAATAAATAAATAAATAAATATATTCGAGCCCCGTCCCATCTCAATTGGCCCACTAATATTTTTTCTTTTTAAATAAAATTATGCTAATTCACGGTAAATTTAATTTAAATATTTATTTTTATTATCATTTGGAACAACATTTTAAACAATTTAAAACATTTTATTGTAACATTTAACTTATAATTATTGCTTAGAGAATAGGATTCCGCGATATTTCAGCCCCCGACAAAACATCCACCGAAAAAATATCCCCCGACAAAATAACCCTTCCCCTCCTGAATCTTATGAGTAATGCAAATCGACTCCGGTTCGTTTAATATATATATATTCACCGAACCTCCGAAAGTTTAGTCCGGCCGAGGTGTGTTTCGGTCTCCCATTTTTTTCTAATCAAACACACATTGAAAACCGAACCAGCTAATCGTCGGGCGGAGTGTGTTTGGGGCTCCCATTTTTTCCCAATCAAACACACATTGAAAACCGAACAGCCAATCGTCGGGCGGGGTGTGTTTGGGGCGCTATATTTTCGCCCAATATTATAATAATAATTAATAACGATAATGTGGGGGGGGGGGTCGGTAGGCTAGGCGGTAGCGTGACAGCGAGCTAACCAGGGGACCCGGGTTCGAATCCGACTCGAGGCAGCCAGCTAAAATCTGACCCCCGGGGGTAGAGACAAATTTTAAAAATATAGCTAGTATCGTAATTGGGCTTATGGCTAGAAAGGCCGAAAAGCCAAAAAAAAAAAAAAAAAAAAAAAAAATAACGATAATGTTTAATAGCACTTTTAACAAACAATCAATAATTGTGTAATGTAAACATAAACGATAAATAAGTAAATAAAGATGATAAATACTATATTATAGATAGTAAAAATAATAAATTGTTAGCTAGAAAATCTAACGACAGACAGCAGCACTTTCAAACGGCTAATTAGTCGCCAAAATATGAAAGTCTGTTTATATTATTCAAAACTATGATTATAAGCTTCTCACTTAATCTCTTTTGTATTCTCCCTTATACAGGGGAATATTTTGTCAGAAGATATTATGACGGGGGATATTTTGTCCTTGGGATATTTTAACGGGGGACATTTTGTCGGGGGCTGAAATGTCGCGCTACCGAGACTAGACCCTAAAATGTGTAAAACAAAAGGTTGAGGAAAGTGGTTGCCACAGTAATTGGATCAACTTGCAACAGTCATTTTCACTCTTCAGTAAAATAAATTTGGCAGATGACACCTATTTCATGTAGTTACTGCTACCGTAAAATAACTAATAATGAAAATGATAGGTCCCTAAAAGTGTAAGCCAAAAAAAAAACTCCAATGAAATGTTTCTTTTCTTTTCAATAAAGCGACTACTGAATCTAATGTTTACGAGAGCAATTTGGATTTGGAAAAAGACTCAATCTGAATGTCAGCAGGGGGGCTTCGGAGGGGGGCCGGAAAAGCGGCTCTTCTTGACGGCCAACGACATCCTATTAGAACAAGATTAAACGGAAGTAATCTGAATGCTGACTAGACAGATCCCAAGGCGCTTCACGAGAGTTTGCATTGATTATGCAAATCCCCATGGAAGAGGAAGAGAATCCCACCTGTATATCACGGCAATAAACCTCCTCCTTCTCTCTAGATCACAAGTTAAGACCTTCTTAACATAGACGCAAACAAAATGTCAACAGAAGGGGTTCAGAAATGCAATAATATAAATCTATTGCTTGATTGATTCACTAACTAGCAGCACTTTTTAAATAAATAAACCGATGTGGCCATCTACATGACTTTACCTAGCTCCTCTCTTATATTTAATACTAGCTGGGATGGTTCACTTCGTGAAACATTTGGCTAACTCCCTGGACGCTCACCTCTCAACCCCCCCCCCCCCAACCACTAACCCTATCCCTGAACACCTCACCCACATCCGATCACAGTTCACTTGACGTACGATCCTACGAAACACTCTCTATTTTTACTTTACCATACAGGGTATGGTCAAGTATTGTAATCGTGGATGAAAAAAGTGTTTTTTTTCCATCTTTTTTTCGAAATATCTCAAAAATGGCTTAAACTATTTTGATTAAAAAAATTGAGCGAAACCATGGCGTTTCGCTCTACAAAAAAGCCCTAATAAGTGAACATCGAAAAAATTATATTTTTGACATAATAATTTTTGTCAAAATGTCTGTCAGTCTGTCTGTTAGTTAGTTAGTTAGTTTTAGTTAGTCTGTGCGTTATCAAATTATTGTGGACGAGCTAGCTCAAAAACTAGTGTGAATATCGAAACCAAATTTCACACGTAATTTTGGTCCATTGAGATTAAGAGCTGATTATATTTTGGTGCATATCGACCCAAAATTAAGGGGGGGGGTGGAGGGGGGTTAATAATTAAAAATCTAGGCCGTTTGAGCAAACTCAACCAAATTTTGTATACATAATCAGTGGGACCCCAGAAGTCTAAAAATGCAAAAACTAACCCCACAAAATGGGGGGGGGGTAAAAATTAAAAATCTAGGCCCTTTGACCAAACTCAACCAAATTTTGTATACATAATCAGTGGACCCCCAGAAGTCTAAAAATGCAAAAACTAACCCCACAAAATGGGGGGGGGGGGGTGCATGGTAAAAAAATTAAAATCTTGGCCATTTGACCAAACTCACCCAAATTTTGTATACATAATCAGTGGGATCCTAGAAATCTAAAAAGCAAAATCTAACCCCCGTCCCCTACATGATTATAAATAATTTTATTAAATATTAAATATAAGTGAGGGGCCAGGTTGTATGGTAAAGTCAAGTGGATGGCCACACCAGAACACGTCAGCTTATTTTAATATAGATTTAATAAAACAATTTATAATTATTTATGAAAGAATCCCCCTTCTTAATTTTGGGCCCATTGGCAATTAAAAATACCTCCTTTTAATTATAAGACTTAAATAAAGCTTTTTTACGTCTTGGTGATGGCCATAGCAAGTGTAAACGTTGTTAAAAATATAAATTAAGTTTTATTTCAATTTTATTTTATTTTGGCTGCGATTAAAAATCGACTTTTTTAACCTGAATTTAAAATTAAAAATAATTTTAATATATCGCTTTTAGTTGAATCAAAAAAATTACCGAGCATCGCTCGGTGTTCCAAGTAGGTACTTCTTTATAAAAGCAATCGAAAATCGTTTAATTAAATTCAAAAATAATTCGAAAGAAATTCTCCCTTTATCAATTGAAAATTGCATGCAAAACTATATTATTCGATAAAGCTTCATATTTTTCAAATTTTCACTAGATTTTAGAATTTGATTATACGATTTTCTATTTTACCCCCAGATTTACGTTTTATTAAGAATTTTGCTGCCATGAATTCTCTTCTTAGACTATTATTAAAAACGAGCTTTTCGTGCGTGCCTTCGGCATGCCCTCGAAGCTCGAGCTGCCCTGGCGGGCAGCGTCTCGGTCCAAAAATGGTATTCCTCTTAAAAAACCACACTCCAAATGTATACCCGTAAACTACCGAAAATACATCGTGTCTTAAAAGTTAATTAAATAATAGTGCAAATTATTAAAAAATAAACAAATAATATATAAAATATAAATCAAATAAGATGTGAATAATTTCTTCTGTGCCCAAAGAAAAGCGAATTGAATATTAAATTTTTGAGTGGCGGGGCAGGGGGGGGGGTGAGGAATAATTATCGATATATTTAATGTTTCTTAATTTAAAGTCTTTTAGAGAATTTCAAAATTCGAGTGCAAATTAAAATTATATTTCAAATTTGCCTGGTTAATGAAAATCAATTGGAGCTGTCAGTTTAAAATCCGAACTGACAATTATATTTCAAATTTGCCTCGTTAATTAATATATATTTAATGTTTCTTAATTTAAAATCTATTGGTGTTTTTTCATTTTCATTCGAGTTCAAATGAATACAATATTATCTAGACACAAAGTCTAAATCAAAAATATATAGTTTTAGTAAAAGAAATCAAGATATAAATATTAAAGTGACATTGGTCTAGTGGTTAGAGCTGATGACCATAGTTCAAAAATTCGTCGGTTCGATTCTAGGCAAGGAGGGTAATTTTTTTTAGAGAAATTTCTCTAAGCGTTGTTACAAATTAATCTAGACAAACATATATAGTATATGAAATCAAACTGATTCGTGCATTTAAGAAATAACATTTTCTGTAGAATTTTATAAAATTATTACAATTTAATGTTAGTTCACTCGTATCAAGATATAAATATTAAAGTGACATTGGTCTAGTGGTTAGAGCTGATGACCATAGTTCAAGAGTTCGTAGGTTCGATTCTAGTCAAGAGGGAAATTTTTTTTAGAGAAATTTCTCTTAGCGTTGTTACAAATTAATCTAGATCAATATATATATTATTAAATCTATTGTTTTGAGGAGCAATTTTCCAAATGTTTTTCAATTTTCTTTTACTTAATTACTTTTTCACCGCCCTTTGTGACTTTGGTTTCATTTATTCTAATTTAATATATCATGAAAACTCATTTAAAAGAGACGTGATTTTGCCCTGATCTGAAGGCTTGAGCCGGGACTGAGCTTATATTGGATTCTATAATGCTATCCGAAAGAGCTCGTTAAAAGGGCCGAATTTAGGGGTGCCAAGTTGTCTTTTAATAAAGTCGTTCTAACGCGGCTAAATGGATCAGAGGGCGAAGGGCACCTTTGAATATTTGACTACCACCCTTCGATTAAGGAGAGCATCAGGCTACTTAATAAATACGTCCATTTATCTTAATCTGCGTATGACTGCTGATTGAGGGTGGTTGGTTGCTTTCTGGGCTTTGCTAATTCAAAAGGGAACACAAAACCAACCACATAATATAATAATCTTCAGATTGTATTAATAAAAATTCATTCTCTATGTTTGTAATAAAAGAGAAGCTAAACTATTAAACTAATATTCCTTGTACTGAATTTTGATTATCAAATTATATTAACTTTTCTCTCGATGGTGTGACATTTATCTCCTAAGATTATATAAGTGACTAATAGTATGAGAGGACTTTAACGTATATACCGGGTGAGTTTTTATCTTGTGAAACTCAAAAGCTGTGGAAAATAGTTACAAATAAAACTTCATTTAAAGAGAACCTATACGCTAGTGTCGATGGCCGGGACTTGGAGATGTGCGCGGGAGTAAAGAACTCATATAATTGGATGCTGCGCCCAGGAGTAATTAAAAACAATACTTTTATAGAATTTTGTAGGCTGAGATCGGGGTCCCTTCCTTCAGCAGGGGAAGACGGCCGGAGGGGCCCCCGAGGTGCCGGGCTGGGTGCAGGCGAACTGAGACAACGGCGCACATCATCCAATGTTGTGATAGGACCGCGGATGGGCGGGTTAAGAGGCATGACGCGGTGGTACGATGTCTGGCCGATGATTTGATCAAAAAGGGAATGCGTGTCGCGTTGGAGTACTTGTACTCCAGCTCGGCAGGCAATAGAAAGCCAGACATCGTGGCAAAGTATGCGTCGGGGCTGGTGTGGGTTTTGGACGTCCAGATCGTCTTCGCGCTTGCAGGACTGGGTGTTGCCCACCGAAATAAAATAGAAAAATATAGGGGCAACTCCAGTCTGGTGGACAATATTGCGGAGCGATTTGGCGTCGGGGCGGGCTCGGTCAGGGTCGAGGCCATCACACTCTCGTGGAAGTGAGTGTGGTGGCATAAAGCAGTGGGGCCCCTCATCGCCCTGGGTATATCGCAAAAAACAATAAACAATTTGACATATAGGGCGATGAGGGGATCTCTCCTTAATTTTTACACTTTCAGCAGAAGAACATATAGAGCGGGTGGCGTATGATTATTAATTGTAAATACAAAAAAAAAAAGAGAAATGTGAAATGTGAGTCAGGATTAATCCTGGCTCTCTCATCCACCCGCTCTGAATCTGAATTTATTTGTTCTGAAGCTGAAGGTGTAATGAACTTTATCTTTGTAAGAGGCGGCCCGCTCCTCCGAGGCCAATAAACAAAATTGACTATATCGAGGGGGAAACTAAACTAAGATATTGTTTGTAGACGTAGAACAAGCTTTCAAGGGTATTTCAAGGTCAATTTCTGTTTTTTAAATGGAACCCTATATTTTTCATTACGTCGACTTATTCTACAAAAAAAAACTGAACAACTTTCATAAGAGCTATTTTTGTATACGACATCAAATAAACAAAATACATGAATCAATTAGATCTTAAAAAAATCTTAATAATTATTTCTAACAATTATTTAACTTAATCATCAAATAATAATGATTAAATAATTAATTATTAAATCATTAATTATTAAATTGAAGTCACAACAATGGAAAAATAAGGGTTTATAATTATATTAAAACTTCGTTATGCTCAGTTTTAAGAGATTGTTTTCTACTTAATAGAAGTATACTCAAAATTCTTGAGGGGTTCCATTGAAATGGATGCCGAGCGTTTTTCCGATAGGGATACACCCGCACAAGCTTCATTTTATCGTGTTGAAAATCTGTTAAAAAAAAAAAAGGAAATTGGAACTGGAATTCATTCAGAAGACATGCGATACACTCTGCAATGTCACAGAACATGGTCGGAAAATTATTAAATTATTTATTTAATAATTAAATATTTAATCATTATTATTGGATAATTAAATTGAATAATTGTTAAGAATAATTATTAAGATTTTTTCGAGATCTAATTGATTCATGTATTTTGTTTTTTTTGATGTCGTATACAAAAATAGTTCTTATGAAAGTTGTTCAGGTTTTTTTTTTTTTTAGAAAAAGGTGAGGTAAAGAAAAATTTAAATAAACTGCAACGGATCGTTGCTAAACTTTATCCAAATTCATTTGGAATATTAATATGTTCTTCGAGTAAAGTACTTTAAAATATAATTTTACTAAAAACTTTATTTAACCTTTTTTGTGGTTCCCAAGGTACTTAATTAGGATATTAAATTTCATCAAAATTGGTCAAGTCATTTTCAAGATATTTAGAAAAAACTAAAAAAGTACTGAAATAAAGTACTAATGTTTGTGGGCCGATATGTACCAAAAACTAATCAGCGCTTCATTTTGTTAAACTAATGGTAGGTTTTCAATTTCATTTCAATCAGCGCAAAGGTGTGGAAAAAATCGTGGACGAAAAAAACGATAACACACACATACATCCATCCATCCGCACGCACTTCCAAAAAATGGCACTTTTTGGCCTCTCGACGAGATTCCAGGTAATTTTTGGCAAAACCGTCACGTGCTAAAATTCAATCTCATTGAATACTTCAATTTGTGACCTTAATTGAGTCCATGGGTTCCGTAGTCTTTACCTGAGGACCCTTTGAAGTCGCGCTTGCCGCGAGAGCGATTCCAATACTTTCTCCCATGCTTCGCATTGGATAAAGTAAAAACAGAACTTTACCTTAAAATATCCATGAAAGCTTTTTCTAGGTCGACAAGCAACTTTAAAATCTAAGAATTGATATTTTGGTGTTTTTCGATGTCTAGCATCAGAATTTATGCATTAAAACAGAAACCCAGAAAAAACAAGTTTTTTTATCGACCTGTGTTATATAAACAAAATTTGGTTGAGTTTAGTCCAAGGGCCTAGATTTTTATTTTTGACCCTATCCCCCCCCCCCCCCAATTTTGACCCTAGAAAAAAATATTTTCCTTATTATAAGTTGATTTTAAACTTTATTACATTTTGACAAACCAATTAATATCTCGAATGTTCACTCATAAGGGATTTTTGTAAACCAAAACGCCATAGTTTCGCCTAATTTATTTTAATCAAAATATTTTCAGCCTTTTTTTAGATATTAAAAAAAAAAACACTTTTTTCATGCACGATTAGAATACTTGACCATACCTTGTATGGTAAAGTAAAAATGTTGCAAAATTCAAAAACTATGGAAATACTGAACCCCTGGTCCAATCACCCTAGGCTCCTGTTACCCCGACGCACCTTATTATGTTTATCAGTATATTTAATTAATGCTTATCTATTATTGAAGGAGACAATAAAAGAGTGTGTCTTCTGCTGGAATTATAAATTTTATTTATTTATAACGAGACTATAGTTGTGTGTGAAAAAAAAAAAAAAAAGAAAGATGTTAACCTTTCATTCATAAATTAATTCCTGTGAATCAATAATCAGTAGAGATTGTGGTGTTGGTGCAAGGTAAAACATCTTTAATAAAGATAAGAGTAAATAAATATTTTATTTAATACTAGCTGCAAGGCCCGCCTTCGGCGGCCCTCTTGCCTAGCCAGGGGCACGTCCCCTGGACCTCCAACCCACGAATCCCACCCTCACACTACACTCCCCCCCGACCCATCCAGCACCCCTACCCCCGCACCATGAACCCGTGCCCAACCCCCTCCCCCACACCACAGAACCCAAACCTCACCCCCCACTCCAACCCACCCGCCCACGCCCCCACACCACCACCATAACCCTCACCCCACCTACCTCGAGCCCCCAAGCAACGAACCCCAACCTCACCCCCACTCCAACCCACCACACTCCACGAAACCCACCCAGCACCCCAACCCCCACCCCCACACCACCACTTCAACACTCTAACCTGCACTCCCCACCTCGGACCCCCACCCCGTACCACCACACTACGCCACTGGACCCTCACCTAAACCCCCCATCCACCAACCTTGCACCACCCCCGTGCCCCCCCATCTACTCCGTCATACTCCCTCACTCCCGGGCCATTCCACTCCGCGCATCCCATGCCCTAACCCACCCCCGCAGCCTGTTTTTGCATTTCTAGCCTTCTAGTGACCCACAGATTATGTAAACAAAATTTGGTTGAGTTTGGTCCAAGAGCAAGAATTTTCATTTTTTGACCCCCCCCCTTTTAAATGGTTAGTTTTTGCATTTCTAGCTCTCTAGAGACCCACAGATTATGTATACAAAATTTGGTTGAGTTTGCTCCAAGGGCAAGAATTTTCATTTTTTGACCCCCCCCATTTTGGGTGGTTAGTTTTTGCATTTCTAGCTTTCTAGAGGCCTACAGATTATGTATACAAAATTTGGTTGAGTTTGCTCCAAGGGCAAGAATTTTCATTTTTTGACCCCCCCCATTTTGGGTGGTTAGTTTTTGCATTTCTAGCTTTCTAGAGGCCTACAGATTATGTATACAAAATTTGGTTGAGTTTGCTCCAAGGGCAAGAATTTTCATTTTTTGCCCCCCATTTTGGGTGGTTAGTTTTTGCATTTCTAGCTCTCTAGAGACCCACAGATTATGTATACAAAATTTGGTTGAGTTTGGTCCAAGGGCAAGAATTTTCATTTTTTGACCCCCCTTTTAAGTGGTTAGTTTTTGCATTTCTAGCTCTCTAGAGACCCACAGATTATGTATACAAAATTTGGTTGAGTTTGCTCCAAGGGCAAGAATTTTCATTTTTTGACCCCCCATTTTGGGTGGTTAGTTTTTGCATTTCTAGCTTTCTAGAGGCCTACAGATTATGTATACAAAATTTGGTTGAGTTTGCTCCAAGGGCAAGAATTTTCATTTTTTGACCCCCCATTTTGGGTGGTTAGTTTTTGCATTTCTAGCTTTCTAGAGGCCTACAGATTATGTATACAAAATTTGGTTGAGTTTGCTCCAAGGGCAAGAATTTTCATTTTTTGACCCCCCCATTTTGGGTGGTTAGTTTTTGCATTTCTAGCTTTCTAGAGGCCTACAGATTATGTATACAAAATTTGGTTGAGTTTGCTCCAAGGGAAAGAATTTTCATTTTTTGCCCCCCATTTTGGGTGGTTAGTTTTTGCATTTCTAGCTCTCTAGAGACCCACAGATTATGTATACAAAATTTGGTTGAGTTTGGTCCAAGGGCAAGAATTTTCATTTTTTGACCCCCCCCTTTTAAGTGGTTAGTTTTTGCATTTCTAGCTCTCTAGAGACCCACAGATTATGTATACAAAATTTGGTTGAGTTTGCTCCAAGGGCAAGAATTTTCATTTTTTGACCCCCCCATTTTGGGTGGTTAGTTTTTGCATTTCTAGCTTTCTAGAGGCCCACAGATTATGTATACAAAATTTGGTTGAGTTTGCTCCAAGGGCAAGAATTTTCATTTTTTGACCCCCCCCCATTTTGGGTGGTTAGTTTTTGCATTTCTAGCTTTCTAGAGGCCTACAGATTATGTATGCAAAATTTGGTTGAGTTTGCTCCAAAGGGCAAGAATTTATATATTTTTCTCCTTCCCCTCCTTTTTGGGTGGTTTTTGGGGGAATTTTTTTTAAACAAAAATTGTCAGAAATCACATCCTCTACAACTTTGCTCATTTTACAATTTCCCGTATAGTTAATAGTTTAAGAGTTATTTGATAATTTTCATTCGTGCACTCTCCTAAACCTCCTTTTGGGGTCAAAATATCAAAACGTTATATAGCTAAAAACGTAAGTTAGAAGTCATCTGATCCAAATATGAAATTTCATAATAATCCCTTCAGCCGTTTTGACGTGAATCGTGAGCAACTTTTGGCGGAAACCACTGAAACAGACAGACAGACAGACATACAGGAATTTTGTTGAGGTGACGTAACAGACGCCAGTCAATATTTATGTTTGGCATTTGAATTTCGGTCTTCCAACGGGGTGGGATCTTTTTTGGGGGTTTAAATTCGAAATTTAATTTAATTTTTGTTTTTTTGTTTTTAATTCGATCGTCAATTTAGTCTACTAAATTCATAATGAGGGAAATTGTTCATATTCAGGCTGGCCAGTGCGTTCATAACTTTGCTTGAAACGTGTGCAACCAAAATTTGGCGTGATTTGGACCAATGTACAGACAAAACCTTAATTTTATATATATAGATGGATTTACTATGATTTACTATGATTCACTATTATTTACTCTTATCTTTATCCTGTGAATCAATTGTAATAGACTGATGAAGAGGGCAAAGCCCTCGAAACTATAGTCTCGTTATAAATAAATAAAATTTATAATTCCAGCAGAAGACACACTCTTTTATTGTCTCCTTCAATATATAAAAATTCTGCTACTCTCGGCAAAAACTTTCAATTTAGCTTATCTATTAATTTTGAATTTATATTTTATATTGATTTGATTATTTATTATTATTATTTTTTTTTTCTACTTTTATATTTTTTTCTCTCAATTTATCTAAGATATTTAATATTTGTATTTACTCTATGTAAAAAAAAAATAATAAACATGATGACGTAACAGACGCCAGTCAATATTTATGTTTGGCATTTGAATTTCGGTCTTCCAACGGGGTGGGATCTTTTTGGGGGTTTAAATTCGAAATTTAATTTAATTTTTTTTTTGTTTTTTTTGTTTTTAATTCGATCGTCAATTTAGTCTACTAAATTCATAATGAGGAAATTGTTCATATTCAGGCTGGCCAGTGCGGAAATCAAATTGGAACCAAGGTAAGATCTATGTTAACATCCAAGGGCGAAAGAAAATATACTATTCATTTTTCTTTAGTTATTATATTTTAATTATATTTTAATCATTCGTTTTTATTATAATATTCCAAAGATTTTATTATAATCATTCAAATTTCAAATAAGCTGACGTGCTCTGATGTGGCCATCCAATTGACTTTACCATACAACCTGGCCCCTCACTTATATTTAATAAAATTATTTATAATCATGTAGAGGAGTGGGGGTTAGTTTTTGCTTTTTAGACTTCTCGGGGTCTATTGATTATGTATACAAAATTTGGTTGAGTTTGGTCAAATGGCCGAGATTTTAATTTAATTACACCCCTCCCCATTTCGAGCGGCTAGTTTTTGCATTTTTACACTCCTGGGGGTCTATTGATTATGTATTGAATATTTAATTTTTGAGTGGTGAAGGGGGGGGGTTAAAAATAATTATCAATATATTTAATGTTTCTTAATTTAAAATCAATTGGAGTCTTTCATTTCGAAATTTGAGTTCAAATTACGAATTACATTTCAAATTTGCCGCAAATTTACCGATGGCGCTCTCTCTTGGCAGCATTACGTCAGCGTTGCGGCAAATTAATCTAGATAAATATATATAGTGTTACATTACCAAAATAAGCTGACGTGTTCTGATGTGGTCATCCACTTGACTTTACCATACAACCTGGCCCCCTCACTTACATTTAATAAAATTATTTATATTCATGTAGGGGAGTGTGGTTAATTTTTGGATTTTTAGACTTCTGGGGCCCACTGATTATGTATACAAAATTTGGTTGAGTTTGGTACAATAGCCTAGATTTTCATTTTTTGACCCCCCCCCCTCATTTTGGGCCTTTAGTTTTTGCAATTTTAGACTTCTGGGGTCCCACTGATTATGTTTACAAAATTTGGTTGAGTTTGCTCAAAAGGCCTAGATTTTTAATTTTTACCCCCCCCCCATTTTGGGCGGTTATTTTTTCCATTTTTAGTCTTCTGGGATCCCACTGATTATATATACAAAATTTGATTGAGTTTGGTCAAATGGCCAAAATTTTTAATTTTTAACCCCCTCCACCCCCTTAATTTTTGATCGATATGCACCAAAATCTAATCAGCTCTTAATCTCAATGGAACAAAACTACGTGTGAAATTTGGATTTCGATATTCATACTAGTATTTGAGCTAGATCGTCCACAATAATTTGATAACGCACAGACTGACTAGACAGACTAACAGACATTTTGACAAAAAATTATTATCTCGAAAAATATAATTTTTTCGATGTTTACTTATTAGAGCTTTTTTGTAGAGCGAAATGCCAGAGTTTAGCTCAATTTTTTTAATCGAAATAGTTTGAGCCGTTTTTGAGATATTTCGAAAAAAAGAAGGGAAATACCCACTTTATTCATGCACGATTACAATACTTGACCATACCCTCTATGATAAAGTAAAAATAGATATTATTCCTCCAAGATCTATAAGAGGGCTACTTTTAGTACTAATTTTTTTTTAAATTATTTTACATTCGTAAATCTCACTTTAATTCTCAAATAAACATTAAAATATATATAATCGATATATATACGATTTATATTGTATTTTATATTAATTCAACTTGTATCTTATAATCTGATGCTTTTTTATATTGACCAAATGTAAAAAAAAATTATACAATTTTTATTTTACCATACAGGGTATGGTCAAGTATTGTAATCGTGCATGAAAAAAGTGGGTTTTTTTCCTTCTTTTTTCCAAATATCTCGAAAACGGCTTAAAGTATTTTGATTAAAAAAAATTGAGCGAAACCCTGGCATTTTGCTCTACAAAAAAGCTCTAATTAAGTCAACATCAAATAAACTGCAACGGATCGTTGCTAAACTTTATCCAAATTCATTTGAAATATTAATATGTTTGTTACTTTATTATTAATCAGATATCACTTGCAATTTGTAGTTCATATTGAAATTAATTCAAAAATAATTCTCGTTTAAGAGTCGAGGAATAATCATTCTATATTGGATTTTTGACGTTTCGGTTTTTATTGGTAACCATTGCTGAAGACATGAGGAATCGACTTAAAATCAAAAATAGCGATTGATTCTCATCTAATACTTGAGGAATAACAATTCTACATTAGGTTTTTGACGTTTCGATTATTATTGGTAACCATTGCTGAAGACATGGAGGAAACGACTTAAAATCAAAAATAACGATCGATTCTTATCTAATACTAGAGGAATAACCTTATTGAATTCCATTTTTGATGTTTTGACTATTAATGGAAACCTCTACTGAAAATGTAGAAGAATCGACTTAAAATCAAAAAGACTAAATTCTTTTTGGTAAACAACTCAAGCTTGAGTTGTTTACCAAAAAAGAATTTAGTCTTTTTGATTTTAAGTCGATTCTTCTACATTTTCAGTAGAGGTTTCCATTGATAGTCAAAACATCGAAAATGGAATTCAATAAGGTTATTCCTCTAGTATTAGATAAGAATCGATCGTTATTTTTGATTTTAAGTCGTTTCCTCCATGTCTTCAGCAATGGTTACCAATAATAATCGAAACGTCAAAGGCCTAATGTAGAATTGTTATTCCTCAAGTATTAGATGAGAATCAATCGCTATTTTTGATTTTAAGTCGATTCCTCTATGTCTTCAGCAATGGTTACCAATAAAACCGAAACGTCAAAAATCCAATATAGAATGATTATTCCTCAAGTACTAGATGAGAATCAATCGCTATTTTTGGTTTAAAGTTGATTTCTCTATGTCTTCAGGAATGGTTACTAATAAAAACCGAAACGTCAAAAATTCAATATAGAATGGATATTTCTCAAGAATTAGATGAGAATCAATCGCTATTTTTTATTTTAAGTCGATTCCTCCATGTCTTCAGCAATGGTTACTAAAAAAACCGAAACGTCAAAAATCCAATATAGAATGATTATTCCTCAAGTACTAGATGAGAATCAATCGCTATTTTTGGTTTAAAGTCGATTTCTCTATGTCTTCAGCAATGGTTACTAATAAAAACCGAAACGTCAAAAATCCAATATAGAATGATTATTCCTCAAGTACTAGATGAGAATCAATCGCTATTTTTGGTTTAAAGTCGATTTCTCTATGTCTTCAGCAATGGTTACTAATAAAAACCGAAACGTCAAAAATCCAATATAGAATGATTATTCCTCAAGTACTAGATGAGAATCAATCGCTATTTTTGGTTTAAAGTCGATTTCTCTATGTCTTCAGCAATGGTTACTAATAAAAACCGAAACGTCAAAAATCCAATATAGAATGATTATTCCTCAAGTACTAGATGAGAATCAATCGCTATTTTTGGTTTAAAGTCGATTCCTCTATGTCTTCTGCAAAGGTAACGGATAAGAAAACAACGCAGTTGCTATGGTTACTCATAAAAATTCCTCCCAAATTTTTAGCCTTTCACAGAGAGAAGCCTATCCATTCTTACTTAAGCAAGGCTAAATGAGCTATATTAAAACTTTCAAATGAATAAATTTTAAAGAATTTAAAAAATTAAAAAAGTACCATCCTTACTCTAGAGTAAAGTACTTTAAAATATAATTTTACTAAAAACTTTATTTAACCTTTTTTGTGGTCCCCAAGGTACTTAATTAGGATATTAAATTTCATCAAAATTGGTTAAGTCATTTTCAAGATATTTAGAAAAAACTAAAAAAGTACTGAAATAAAGTACTAATGTTTGTGGGCCGATATGTACCAAAAACTAATCAGCGCTTCATTTTGTTAAACTAATGGTAGGTTTTCAATTTCATTTCAATCGGTGCAGCGGTGTGGAAAAAATCGTGGGCCAAAAAAGCGATAACATACATCCATACATCCATACGCACGCACTAAATGAAAAAATCGCACTTTTTGGCCTCTCGACGAGACCCCATGTAATTTTTGGCAAAACCGTCACGTGCTAATATTCAACCTAATTGAATACTACAATTTGTGACTTTAATTGAGTCCATGGGTTCCGTAGTCTTTACCTGAGGACCCTTTGAAGCCACGCTTGCCCCGAGAGCGATTGCAATACTTTACCCATGCTTTGCATTGGATAAAGTAAAAATTATATTTTTCGAGATAATAATTGTTTTATCAAAATGTCTGTTTGTCTGGTTGTCTGTGCGTTACCAAATTTTGGCCGTGGACGAGCTAGCTCAAAAACTAGTGTGAATATCGAATCCAAATTTCACATGGTCCATTGAGATTTAAAGCTGATTAGATTTTGGTGATTATCGACCCAAAATTAAGGGGGGTGGAGGGGGGTTAAAAATTAAAAATCTAGGCCATTTGAGCAAACTCAACCAAATTTTGTATACATAATCAGCGGGACTCCAGAAGTCTAAAAATTCAAAAACTAACCGCCCAAAGGGGGGGGGGTGTAGGGTCAAAAAATGAAAATCTAGGCCCTTGTACCAAACTCAACCAAATTTTATATACATAATCAGTGGAAACCCAGAAATCTAAAAATGCAAAAACTAACCGCCCAAAAGGGGGGGGGGTGTAGGGTCAAAAAATGAAAATCTAGACCCTTATACGAAACTCAACCAAAATTTGTATACATAATCAGTTGGCCCAGAGTAATCTAAAAATGCAAAAACTAACGCCCCTCCCCTACATGATTATTAATGATTTTATTAAATATTAAATATAAGAAAGGTGCCAGGTTGTATGGTAAAGCCAAGTGGATGGCCACATCAGAACACGTCAGGGTATTTATATTTAAATTAACATAAAATATTTTAAAATTTGCAGTGGCGTAGCCAGAAAGTTTTCATGGGGCGGGAGGGGGGGGGGGGGGGGTCAATCCTCAAAGCAAAATATTTAGTGGGAATTTTTTTAACATAACTCTTGATTAAACATATTAGCCCAGTATATAGGGGGTTTCACCTTATACATTAATTACGGGAAAATATATTTTTTTTTATGATCTTTTGGTTTGATGTGGGTATGCCAAATCTAAGTTTGCGACCTCGAAAGTGTGGGGGACAACTTTTGATGGCCGAAAAACCTCGAAATTCATGGACTTTTTACACTTTTTCGTTTATAACTCGAAAATGGTCCATATTTTCTAAATAGCCGTCCTATAGTAAATTTTTAATGGGGATTCAAAAAACAGACCGCCGGTGCACTTGAATATCCCTAAAACTCGCACTTTTTTCGATTTATTCCCATTTTAATCATGAAGGAGCACGATTTCGACAAAGTCCACTTTATACATTCTTAAACTATGGTATATTTAATCGGGTTCTCGAAAACGGCTCTAACGATTTGGATGAAATTCACGGGTTAGGGGGGGGGGGTTTGTGTTGGACATTCGATCTGTCACGGTCTCATCTTCGTATAAGTTGTTTTTGATGGGTTTTTTGTTAATTGAAATAATTATTCACAGGTGGATGTCTCGATAATAATGTATAATTACATTTTTATTCAATTTCCTTTTAATAAATAATTGGTTTTTTAATTTTATATCCCACAATAAGATCATTATATTTAATATTATATATTAAAAGTTGGGCAATTTAATTGATTAAAAATCCAGTTTTAAATCGCTCAAATATCAAATATTAGAATTTGCCAATATAATTAATTATAAAACTCGACAAATTGTTATTTAATTAAAAAAAAATTATACGGTATTTATTTATATGCCTAAATACACATAATCTGTGCGTCACTAGAAGACTAGAAATGCAAAAACTGGGTGCGGGAGTTGGGGATGGGAACGGGGGGGGGGGGGGGGGTGGATTGGCGACCGGGGTGAGTGTGGGGTTCAGGGGGTGGCGTCCAGCGGGCGTGTTCTATATATAGCTTTTAACTTGAAGCAAAAAGTTACCGGTGGCCAGGTACAATATATTAAATATAAATAGCCTCTTTGTTTCTGCTACTATTTAATTTTAAATTAAAATTTAAATTAAAATATTATATATAATATATGGTATATTAAATTTTCTACAATTCAAATGAAGTTTTATTTTAATTGGATATTGGTAACCTGTGTCACAATGAGCTTGAAGTTTTGAAAAACTGCAATTTTTTGCAAAAAATCGCCATTTTTCCTAAAAACTTGCTTTCTATCTTATTCTCTAGAAAAATTTTGTTTACTTGGACCACTTTTTTGTTAAAAGTCTTAGATTTATAGATATCTAGCATTTTCATGACAGGAAATGATCCGACTCCTCAAAAGTGTAATGGAAAATGCCTCGGATATCTATAAATCTAAGAGTTTTATCAAAAAAGTAGTCCATTTAAACGTTCAAGTAAACAAAATCTCCTGAAGAATTAGATTGAATTCAAGTTTCTAGGATGAGTGGTTTTCATTTGATGAAGGAAAAATGGCGATTTTTTGCAAAAAATTTCAAAACTTCAACCTCATTGCGGCACGGGTTAATATTATCCAATTAAAATGAAACTTTGTTTGAATTGTAGAAAATTTAATCTAGTTTAAAAATGTATAGAATGATTTTTTTCAAAAACGTCCTCCTTCATGTACAAAATGGGAAAAATCGAAAAAAGTGCGAGTTTTTGGGATATTCAAAAATGATCCGGGGGCTATTTTTTAGATCCCCATAAAAAATCAACCTACTTTTTCATTTTTTTTAATCGTCACAAAATTTTGTCGTCTTTAATTTATTATAGGACGGTTATTTACAAAATATGATTCGTTTTCGAGTCAAAAGCGAAAAACTTGAAAAGGTCCAAAAATTTCAAGGTTTTCTCCCACCAAAAGTTGTCCCCCACACTTTCGAGGTCCCAAACTTAGATTTGGAATACCCACACCATACCAAACGATCTTGTAAAACTGTTACTTAAAATTACGATCGTAAGTTGTAGAAATAAAATGTGAAAAATAGTTTCTTTCCATAACAACAATATTCAATTTTGTTTGTTTTTTCTCTCCCCTGTAAAATTTCCTTGTTCTGAGTTAGCAGGTTTACACTTTAAGGCGACGATATATAAAAGTCTACCTATTAGAAAATTGTGATCTTGATTTGAAAACAGCTTTTGGTGGCCGAAAAACCTCGAAATTTTCTAACTTTTTCCAGTTTTTCGCTTATAACTCGAATTGCACTTTTTCAAAAATTCAACCTCATTGTGGCACGGGTTACCATTATCCAATTAAGATGAAACTTTGTTTATATTGTACCAAATTTAATCTAGTTTAAAAATGTATAGAGTGGCCTTTGCTGAAAACGTGCTCCTTCATTGTCAAAATTGAAAAAATCGAAAAAAGTCCCAGTTTTTGGGATATTCAAAAGTGATCTGGGGGGGGGGGGGGGCTGTTTTTTGGATCCCATAAAAAAATAGAGCTACTGGATCAATTTTCTATTTTTTTTTAATCGACGCGAAATTATGTCCTCTTTAATTTACTATAGAAAGTTTATTTCCTAAATATGGACCTTTTTCGAGTTCGCAAACTTAGATTTGGTATACCCACACCATACCAAACGATCCTGGAAAAAAAATATTTTCCCGCAATTAATGTAAGCTGAACCACTTTTTGGATCCTCTATATTATACTGGGCTATATGAAATATATTTAATTACGGTTAGTTTGCCATAAGAAACGGTTTGTCGTTGACGTTACTCATCCCATGAGCCCTGCCCTTGGGGGTTCTGCCCCCCGCCGTGGCTACGCCTCTGTAGCGAGGGGGGGGGTCAAAGGGGGTCTATCAATCCCCGGGCACCACTCGAAAAGGGGCGCGCCAAATGGTCTCCAAGGCAACAAGATTTTTCGGAAATTTTCGATTATTATTTTGATCGATTTCTGGGAAATATACTTTAAAATTAATAATCATTGAAACATGATTAATTATGTCCTTTCTTGACTTGTCAGTTAAAATTTATGTTATAAATAATATTTGCAGTAAATAAATCAAATATCTCCATATACAAAATGTTCTTTCTTTCTGAACACTTTATTTTTATAAAATAGTGATATATTTTTATTTTATAGCTCGCCCTTGTTATTTTAAAACAATAATAAACAATACACTATAGTCTTTTATTATACTTTTATATGCTCTTCAAACTTTTTTTGAAACAATTATATAAACATGTAAAATAAATATTATTTTTTTAATTTAAATTAAAAGTTTCTTTTTGTCGAGAATTTTTATAAATTAAAGGAGACAATAAAAGAGTGTGTCTTCTGCTGGAAAAATAATTTTTTTAATTTTATTTATAACGAGACTAGTTTCGAGGACCTTTGTCTTCTTCATCAGTCTATTACAATTGATTCACAGAACAACTAAAGTCTCGTTAGAAAAAAATTAAAAAATATATTTTTCCAGCAAAAGACAATTATCATTTTAACTAATTCTAGATGATATTTTGTCCAATTTTTCCACTGACTCAGACACATGTCCGAATCCAATCCTAGTCTTGATTTTTTAACTAGATTTTTTTGTCTCAAATTTGAACCCTAGCCTAAGCCAGTGTTCATATTTATCCCGAAAAAACAGTAGGTACTAGGTGTACCGGAAAGTCATTACCGGTTTTTTCGAAAAAAAAATCTTAAGGAAATGGAAAATTTATTTATTCAAAGTATTGGCCATTTGATTCTATACCATCTTGCCCATCTTTCTGGCAATTTATGGATGCCATCCCAAAAAAACTGTTTGTCCTTTGAGCAAAACCATTCATCGAGCCATTTTCTAACTTCTTCGAAATTGGCGAAGTGCTGCTCTGCAAGCGCGTGTCCCATCGATGCGAAAAGTTGATAGTCGGACGGGGCAAGGTCTGGAGAGTACGGCGGGTGCGATAATATGTCCCACCCAAGTGCTTTCAACGCTTCCTTGACCGGTTTTGCTTTATGAGACGGCGCGTTATCGTGTTGTAAAATCACTTTACCGTGTCTTCGGGCCCATTCTGGACGTTTTTCGATCAATGCGTGGTTCAAATTGATCATTTGTTGTCGGTGTATTGTTTTTTCAATTGTTTTTGAGTTTGGGTTGGGTCTTCATCCAATAACTCCTGTAGTTTCGCATCTTCAAACTTTTTTGGTCTACCAGAACGTTCTTTATCTTGCACATCGAAATCACCACTTTTGAATTTTCGAAACCACACCTCACATGTTTTTAAGGTTAAAGCATGCTCACCGTAAGTTTCTACCAGCAAACGATGACTTTCAGCGGCTTTTTTCTTTTGATTAAATAAGAAAAGTAATGCGTGCCGCAAATGCACGTTTTCAGGCATGAAACTTGACATTTTCAAAGAGGTATAAATCTATGAAGGTGTTACTTTCGCAAAATATAACATGTATAGCTTTGAAGCTTGATGTCAGTAGAATAAAATGCATATGTGTCAAATCATAACATTGCATACTTAAGCCTAGCGACATCTGTTAGAAAAACCGGTAATGACTTTCCGGTACACCTGGTACAGTATTTTGTAGAAGCATAGTTATGTAGCGACTATTCGTAATATATTATAGATTTTTTAAAGTAGGCACTACATTCTATTATTATTTGTATTATATTCTTATTACGAGTAAATTCTATATATTATATTATTATATGTGTTTTGGAGAGGGGTGGTTGTTGTGCCCCGGGCGCCAGTTATGTTCGCTACGCCATTGATAAAATTTGTATTCGATTTTTTATTTTGTGGGGAGTGTTCAAGTGACAGGGAGGTCCAGGGGCTAAGCCCCCTGGTTAATAAGAGGCCCACTGTAGATAAATATTAAAAAGGTTAATAAAATATTAAAATAACATCTGAATTTACATTTGTCGGGATTTTACATTGTCAGAATTTTGTCCCACCCATCAATTAATGTAGCTGTTTCGACATAGGGATGCTGTAGTTGACGGATTTATGGATAAGATCCCCAGATCTCCTCGATTCCAGGATGGTGGTAAAATTAATTGTTTTAGATAATAATTTTTTATATTCAAAATATAAAATAGATGACCCCCTATAGAGAACCTGCGTGACCGCGGGTATTAGATACTAGCGTTCATGGTGGCAAAAAACAGCATCTCTTATGTGAGAGAAATTGAATTTTATATTGGTTATAATTTAAAATCTTGAGTTTTTATTAACGAAAACGAAATGTCAAACGTGATAATTATAATTAATAATTAATAATCTATTTTCAAAATTTATTTTTTGACACCTGACTGACGGCAACATATTCAATAATAATTGAAAAACTTCCTGTCTCACTCCGGTTACAGATATGAACTGTTTCTCATTTTTAATCGAAGTATAACCTCGGAATCCAGATGAAAAAACTTCTACGTCAGGTCCACAACGTTTATCTTTTGTAATTACCCTGTTTCTTAAATTATTAGTTGATGAAATTGTTGCTTGAGTAGAAACACTATTTGATTCACGATCAAAGTCACAAGAGAATATAAAATCATCATTTATCTGCTCCAATGATATAACTTGAACTGATTTATTAGATTTTTCAAATGGCTCATTAACAGTCATTCTTAACTGAAGGTCTTCACATAAATTATTTACTTGTTCCTGTTGATCACTAACAAGGAATGAAGTTTCAGATACTGTTTTTCTTTTTTCCAACGGTTAAAACGATCGAATTTAAGATCTGAATGCTCTTTTCGTTTATATTTCGAAGGGAAAATTGTCGGATAATATGCTGGATGACGAGCATTTTCTGATTTATTGCCACCAATGAAATGGTCACTGCATATTCTTGAGTTACTTGTAGGTTGCCATGGAGTACCATCCAAACTAAAAAATTAATAAAAATGTATAATAATAAATACAGATTTATTTTCCAAATAGATCAACTTACTCGATACGATTTACTGCTTTTATCCATTTTTTTCGCCGTTCTAATAAATAAGGTTTAGATGGAAAAGAATAAAACTTTATGTTTAAATCCGTTTTACTGTACGTATTGTGACATAATTCAATACAACATCCGGTGTTACCATATCTTGATTTTTTTTAATGTTATCATCACTCATTATTACTCAATTTTTATTTAATAATAAATATTTATTGGTTTACATTGAATACTTTGACCAGTAAACTTATATCAAAGCATGTATACAAACAACTCTATCTCACATAGATGCTTATAAAGTTGCCTGAAGAGGCGCCACTAGTCTTCACGCAGGTTCTCTATAGGGATCCGACCTTTTAGCCCCCTCCAGGTCCCATTGTTGAATACTGAAATTTTGATGGTTTCGGGGGTGACTGTAATATGAGCCCATCACGGGCTAATGGAAAGTAACAAGAGTCAAACTGTTCAAGGATTGGCTTTGACCGTAGGGTTGGGGATAATTTTAGTGTCTTGCAGGGGTACGATGCTACGAATACGTGGAGGCTCTGTTATTCGTATGTTTATAGGAAAATGTTGTGTTTCAGTTTTGGGAGATTATTTCCGAAGAACATGGGATCGATGCCACTGGCTCTTATTATGGTGATTCCGATCTTCAATTAGAGCGGATTTCTGTTTATTACAATGTGGCATCAGGTAAACCAAAATTATTTATTTATAACTATGAATAACACTAAAAGAGACCTAGTTTTTATAAATTTACAATTTTTATAAATTTATATATAAGTATTATATCTCGGGTTCAAAACTATTATTATACCTATAAGTATTTCTTAATTTAGTTCAGGCCTGGCCAACCCATGGGCCTTGGCGTTCTTATGTACGGCCCATGGTCATAACATATATAACGAAATGTGATTTTTTGTTAAATATCTGGTTTTTTAGAATGTATTTTAAATCACATTAAATTAATTAAAAGAAATAGCGTTCCCTACATTTACAAGAAGAATAAAGTAATAAATATAAAATTAAAATTAATAAACTTCAATAAGAGAAATTTATTTTGAAAAATTAAAAAGGCGAGATTTACTGGAAATAGCACACTGAAAAAATGAATAGCTATTCATATTTGTTTGTTATTCTAAAATAAGAATCGAAATGTTGTTTGGTTTATCTTACTTAACTAATAATTTTGATAGTCAAAACTGTTTTTAACCCAATGTTTTCTACATTTGATTCAATCGCGAATCTAATGTAGGGAATTTTTGTCAAATATTGAGTGAAAATAATAAGGTGATCCATCCGAATGTCTAGCGGGCTATACGCGAAATCTCGTTGGATTGTAGCTAAGTGGATCACATCTTTTTTCTCTCTTGGTCCAGACTTAATACTCCGCAGACTCCAATAGCGTAATCCGCAGTAGTCTCGTGAGATAAAAATATCTTTTTCAAATCAGCGTGGTCAAAATAATTCTCGTTGACGTATCAATTATTCTTTGATATATTAATGAGAAAAAAATTTATTTAAAATTTTGAATTTTTAGTGAAATCAAACATATGGGAATTAATTATAATTATTTATTAAACACCAAAAAATAATTATAATTAATTACCAGATGTCTGATTTTACTAACAATTCAAATTTTAATCAAATTACTCATAAAAATAAAGCTTCAACAACTTCATTACTATTTTTATTTTATGGTTTTTATCATACAAATACATACTTTGTGTTGTTGGTTCAATGCATGTTTTCTTATCATATCTTGGGTTGTAGTATTGTTTTTTGTGTACCTCTGCATTAGAATTAATCACTTACAATAAAAATCACTCTAAGTAAGAAATCCTTTGTAAAGCCAGATGTCGAAAATAATATTGGAAAAAAATAAAAATTATTCTTATTTATGTGTGGACCTTGGAAATTTCTAGCTCGTCAATGCGGCCCATGGTGTAATTTGGATTGGCCGGTCCTGATTTAGTTGTTTTATTGAATTTCAAGTAGTAAGCTTTGAAATAGAGTCTAGAATTTGAATTTTCTATCTGACATACATATATACACGCTGTAAATATTATGATCTCAAGCTTAAAAACAATAAATTTTTAGACAATTACCAATCATGATCATTTTTGTTGATTGGGCTCGATGGATATTATTAGTTGATACCAATGAATGGTATATTATAATAGGTTGTAGTTGGTGGTGTTTCACAATGAAGAAAAATAAATTAATTTGAAGGAGACAATAAAAGAGTGTGTCTTCTGCTGGAATTATAAATTTTATTTATTTATAACGAGACTATAGTTTCGAGGGCTTTGCCCTCTTCATCAGTCTATTACAATGTATTCACAGGAATTAATTTATGAATGATTCCAGCAGAAGACACACTCTTTTATTGTCTCCTTCAATATATAAAAATTCTGCTACTCTCGGCAAAAACTTTCAATTTAATAAATTAATTTGAATTAAATCATTTAATTTTTAAATTCTCAATATACTCGTATTTTGGATTGTTACAATTGTTACATTTAATAATTAAATTGTTTAACTAGAATTATTTTAAGAAACAATTTAAATATTAAGGTCAAAAGTAGAAAATATATTTACATTGCATATCAGATACTCCATCCCCTCAGGAGTTGTAACTAATAAGCCCGGCAAGAGTGTTAGTACTTGGGTTCAACTTCTGACGAGATGGAGTCCTCTTATATGCAATGTAAAAATATTTTCTACCTCAATCTGGATTTTGACATTAAAATTTAAATTCTTTCTTGATATATTTGGTTTGGATGGACGTGAGTTGTATTTTTGAAAAGAATCCATCTACAGTATTTTTCAAAAAAAGATTCTCAAATCTTCGGGTCAAGTATTTAAATCATTTTATTTTTTCCTCACTGTGAAAATTTCGCTGAACGAAGAAAGTATTGATAAAAAAATGTATCAAAGTTTTAAATTATTAATTTTTAATCAATATTTATTTTAATAAAACTAAAAATATATTTTATTATTAGTAATTAATTTTTTTTTATTTTTGAAGAGAATAAATTTGTGCCTCGATCAGTGCTAGTCGATTTAGAGCCTGGCACAATGGATGCTATTCGGTCTGGACCACTAGGGGCAATATTTCGTCCAGACAATTTTGTTTTTGGCCAGTCGGGCGCAGGAAATAATTGGGCCAAGGGCCATTACACGGAAGGAGCTGAATTGGTCGATTTGGTTCTCGATGTTGTCCGAAAAGAAGCTGAGGGCTGCGACTGCCTCCAGGGGTTCCAGCTGACCCACTCGCTGGGGGGAGGCACTGGAGCTGGAATGGGGACGCTGCTTATCTCGAAAATCAGAGAGGAATATCCAGACAGGATAATGAACACATTCAGTGTTGTTCCTAGTCCCAAGGTAATTCAATTTAATATGGTACTAATATTTGTGTTTAAAATAAACTAATCCTTAATAATTAGTAGAGATTGTGGAGTTGGTGGAAAGTGAAACATCTTTAATAAAGATAAGAGTAAATAAATACTATATATATATATATAATATTTATTTACTCTTATCTTTAATCCTTAATAAGAAAGGCTTTTTCGGGTTAGATCTATTTAAGTGAAATTCAGATAGGTATTTCTTTAGATATATTGTCACAAGGTTTATATGGTATCGATTCACGCGACAGCCTGTGTAATTTCAACTAAAACAATTGGTCTATAAGATTAAATGTTTGTGTTAATAAATATATTTAACAGTGCATAATGTGGTTCTTATCATAGCCTTCTTTTAAATTATTATTCAACCTACTTAATCAAATTTTAAGAAAATATTAAAAAAAAAACAGAAATGAAAGACTCCAATTGATTTTAAATTAAGAAACATTAAATATATTGATAATTATTCCTCCTCCCCCCCTTCACCACTCAAAAATTAAATATTCAATTCACTTTTCTTTGCGCACAGAAAAAGAAATCAATCACATCTTATTTGATTTATATATTATTTGTTTATTTTTTAATAATTTGCCACTTTTTTATAATTTTTTAAAAATCTAAATTTTGTTATTCTTATTTTTTGATTTTTACAAAATTAAACGACTTAAGACACGCATGCCCATATGAGTTTCTCATGGCAATACTGGATGAAGCAGCTTGTCATACAAACAACACCTGATCTCTTTTAAATATTTGGAGCCTTATATCGATTATCGATCCCAAATTTTAAAAAAAATGATATAATATTATTCTCCTCCTCACACGATCCCACTTATTTAAATAAATCTACATATTCACACAAAAAATATCACAATGCTGTAGATTATAGAAAAAAAAATACTTCCAGATTCATATCTAGAGCCTCATTTCTGTAGCTGTGTCAGGACGAAAATGAGGCGAAACTTTTAAGAGACTATGTATTTTCTGGAGTTTACAGGTATACATTTGGAGTGTGGTTTTTTAAGAGGAATGCAATTTTTGGACCGAGACGCCGCCCGCCAGGGCACCAGCCCGGAGGGCCGAGCTTCGAAGGCGTGCCAAAGGCACGCACGAAAAGCTCGTATATATATATATATGTGTGTATGTTTATTTGCATCAAGCAGCGGACAACCTCTTTGTTTCTCTTTGTGAATCAACAACTCTGCTACTCTCGGCAAAACAAAAACTTTTCAATTAAATACAAGTATTTCATAAATTTTTTTTAATAATAAAAATTCGAGACTATTTCAAACAAGTTGAGACACGCATGGGTCAAGTTGAGACAGGTCGGCGGATTAGTTGAAAAAAAAATGTTTTTTAATATTTCGAAATTTTTTATTTTTTCTAAAAAACTGATCAAACATCGTGTCTCTTTTGTTTGAGAGATCGCATTTTTTTTGCCAAACGCCATTTAAAACGCACAATCAGTAAATTTCATGAATAAGGAGTAAAATTAAATGATTTTTTCACTGATTCTTAAGGAGAGAGAGTTGTCAAGTTTGTTTGTTTATTTTTTGCATTGAAAAAGCAAATAAATAATATGATAATTGATTGAGGAAATAATAATGGTAAGGAATCGGTTTAAAAGGGGAGAAATCATTGGGTGTGAACCGAACCGTAATACAGACGACAGACGTTGGGGAAAATGATAACAGGAACTCGACGAGGGAAATAGCGAGTGGAGAATTTCCGAAATCCTTTCAATTCATTTGCAAATGAAAAAGATTTCAAAAAGGTTTCCTTCTTAGACTGGGATAAATTGCAGGCCTATATACAAATAAACGGGCCTGGGACAATTTAAACTTGAAAATATTTAAAATAATTATCTATGTATAGAAAAATACACCATAATTATAATTGTAAATAATAAATTTATTTATCAAAATTGTACCTCAATAAAGGTTTAAATAAATGAAAAGCATTTACTTTGCGACATTCACTTCGATTCGAATACCCTGAAAATGTGTGACAGCCTATCCATGTTGGGCGTCTCTGTCGCATCTGACCTGTCTTGGAATGAACACATCTCCTCTGTGGCTAAATCTGCAGCAAGGAAGATTGGCTTCTTATTCAGGTCCAAGCGATTTTACAAACCCCCACAACTTCTCACCATCTACAAGGCCCAAATCCGCCCCTGTCTCGAATACGGCTCTCATCTATGGAGAGGAGCCTCAAAATATTCTCTTGCTACCCTTGATGCAATTCAGAAACGAGCCGTCAGGCTAATTGACGATTCTACCCTCACCGACTCCCTCGACTCGCTGGCTCATCGAAGAAATGTCTCTGCCCTTTCCCTTTTCTATAGATACTATCACGGCAGGTGCTCTGATGAGATAAAATCAATAATTCCCCCCAAAGCATGCTTTGCACGCAGCACACGTTTTGCCGACTCCCAACACTCTTTCGCGGTCAAATTGGAAAAGTGCCGGACCACTTCATTCGCGAATACATATATCCCCATGACTTCAAGGAACTGGAACTCTCTCCCAGCCTCTATCTTTCCCAGCACCTATGATCTTCAAACCTTCAAAACCAGGGTGCATAGACACCTACGTCTACACCCTCTCACTTAATCAACTTTCCCTTCTCTTCGGTAATGCAAGGGTCTTTCGAGATCCATAGGGGCTACATCCTTACTGGTGCACCCCTTCTTGCATTCGATTGCATTAAAAAAAAAAAAAAAAAAAAATACAACCGGCCCTTAGTGACCAGCTTACTAATACAACAAAACGAACCAACATCTAATCGGGTATTTGAACCCATGAGAAAATAACAAATAGAATATTTCTAATTAGAGGCTGGTGATGAAGAGTAGAAAGTATATTGGTCAGGAGTCTGTCAAAGCGTGGCTCGCGGGCCACATGCGGCTCTTTGCCCCCTTGAGAGAAGCTCTGCCACAAATGATCCCGTGCTGGCGCTAATCGCCGTTAATATCGCGAATAGCGTCATAAATTAGTGCATGATCTTTACTTTTAATTTTAACTAGAATTAAATTGATTCAATTGTGATTAAAAAATTTTGGAAGTTCCGCTAAAATATAAGCTTTTTCAAAGATTTAAAACTCCGCTGCTAACAGCCCGCAGTGGCTCAGATAATTTCCTTGTTTGCAGCCACCAAATCCTTCAATTTAGATAAAAAAATCTGGGAACATAGAGTTAGGGAGCATCCATAAATTAAGTAACGCGTTTTAGAAGTTTTTGAACCCCCGTTATCTTACAGTTGTCGTCAGTGCTACCGGGGGGAGGGGGGTATGCATGTATTGTATATATATTATATGGCTCTTTGATACCTTCGATTTCTTTTGGCTGTTCTCTCTCGAAAGTTTGCCAACCCCTGGTATAGAGGTCATAGGTCATATCCTCTATCTGAATGAGTGTGTGTGATTTCTATCTTTGTGGAAAGATTATTATAAAAGTCTTTCATTTGAAAACCTATATATAGTACAAGTCATATGATCCTAGTAGGCTTATACTGTTAAAAATCTTGGAAAGCTGTATAGTAGGGTTAGCTTTTGTATTATCGATAGGGTTTCTTTTTTTCAGCAGAATTACCATGGACCTTGAAACTTAAGCTGTATTTCAAAAAACTATGGGTACTATGTTTAAGATGCCTCTAACAAATAAATTATATACCTATACCTATATTCTAAACTAATTATATATACCAATTTATTAATATGTTTATTTGCAATAATAAATTATTTTGTTACATCATTCATATGAGGCGTTGCGAATACGAAGGGCGAACTCAACATTGGGTCATTTTTTTTATTTCACTGTTGGGATCAGAACCCTCTCGAGAATCCGCAGGTATAGGTTTCATTTTGAGTTCGTCCTTCTTTTCATCTCATAGTATGCAGAATGAAACTACGCTGCTAGCGGGAAACTGATAAGAATCTGCCATATGCCATTTTTCACTATTTGTTTATTAAATTTTTTATGTAAAGTTTCAAAATGTGACTAGAGAGGTGGTAAAAAGCCTTTGCTGACAGTTCGCCCTTCCTCCGCAATTGATAAAAAAAATTTCAAATGCGTTTTTCTCGAAAACACCATTTGTTGAGTTCGCCCTTCGTATTCGCAACGCCTCATATCCATAGTAAATTTATAACAGGAATAGTAGGAAATTGAATAAAATTAAAAACATAATTTTTTTTTAATGGGCCAGATGTTTCGTCAATTTATTTTGACTTCCTCAGTGGCTAGAATGATAAAACCAGGAAAATTAGAAAAAACTTATAAATAAATAGAATATTAGGTAAGTTAAGAAATACCTCATCTTATCACTCTTTGTTAAAAAACAACTTTACTATTAGACAAAACACCATTAATCTTTCTTTAACCTATTCATCTTGGCTCACAATAATCAACAATCTTGGAAACGACTTTTCTTTAACAAACGACAAATTTTAATTGTTTTTTTACAAAGAGTTATATGATAAGGTATTTCTTACCTTGCCTAATATTCTATTTATTTGTAATTAATTTATTTATAAGTTTTTTCTAATTTTCTTGGTTTTATCATTCTAGCCACTGTGGAAGTCAAAATAAATTGACGAAACGTCTGGCCCATTTAAAAAAAACTATGTTTTTAATTTTATACAATTCCCTACTATCCCTGTTATAGATTATTTTATTAAGTAGTTGTTTTTTTGTAATTTTTCAAGTTAAGAACAGCACTTTTAAAAATACTACGCGAATGTTATGCAGTACAATTCAGTAATATTTTAAATACTGTAGTAAGCTTTTAAGAAATTTATTTGTGATTGCCTCTAGTACCTATCTTTACGTATTTTCATTACTAGTTGGCCAAGTATTTAGTTTTTCAATTTTTTTTTCGTTTATTCGTGTTTATAAATGCCTCAGCAATCTAAAAATTATTTGAATTATATTGAAAAAGTTTTACTTCAATTTTATCTGATTATCTCAAGATATTATTTTAGCTTAAAATGCTTAAATAAATAATCAAAGTTATTATTGAACTCAATTACGTCTATATTATTTAATAAATGAAGTACATTTGCAGGTATTTGGACAAGACACTAAAAAATCAAAGAATTCACATTTATTTTCGTATTTATGCTTCATCAGGCGTCTCAATGATTATAACTTAATTACAAGACTATAAAAAAATGTGTACATATTCTCCAAATCAAATCAATTGTCCCTAATTCTCTTCACAATCCATTCGATTAATTCTTTTATCTTTGGCTCTCTCTAAATGGCCTGAATTATTATTTAGTTTAAAAAAAAAACTTTATATGACAAGATTATTAAAACTTAGGGGCCGTTAATAAATTACGTCACACGAATTTCAAGATTTTTAGACCCACCCCCTACTCTCCCCCTGTATCACATTCTGTCCGATTTTCATTGAGCATCCCCTGTATTGTGACGTCACACTATTTATACCCTTATTGCTTGCTTACAATTTTTTGTCTAGATTTAATTTACCAACATTTTCAGGTTGGAATAATTAAATAAGCTGAAATCTTAAATATTTATAATGAATCAAAGATTTTGATTATTATTTCTTTTCAAACTAGCTAAAAATTTTTCAAAAAAAAATTACCTCGGGGTGAATGGGCGTATAGCCAACTTATATTAAGAGAGGAAGAATTTACATTTTTAGGTCAAAATTTAGGAATTTAGTAGAAGTATTTTTTTATATATTGCGTATCAGAGGGATTCATCCTCTCGGGAGATGAACCCAAGAACTAACATGCCATCTGGGCTGCTACTTTATACGCTAGAAATAAAAATGATACGCAATATAAAAAAATACTCTCTAGTAAAATTCTAGA
This sequence comes from Forficula auricularia, assembly GCA_024734495.1. NCBI lineage: Eukaryota > Metazoa > Arthropoda > Insecta > Dermaptera > Forficulidae > Forficula > Forficula auricularia. The sequence goes on from JALMQS010000068.1 coordinate 1,629,002, forward strand.
TTTTGACTTAAAAATGTAAACATTTTCTCTCCTAGAAAATATATTTGAAAATTTTTTAATTTTACTTTTGTGACATCACAATTTTTAAGATGCCGGGAGAGGTTTTGTCACAAATCTGAATGCCCCCTACCCTCTTTCTGTGTGATGTAATTTATGGACGGCCTCTTATCTAAATAAACAGTTTTTTTAATTTTATGTTTCTTGTCCAAATACCTGAAAATATACTTAATTTAATCAAAGTTATATTTTAAGAATATATTTCTTTTAGGTTTCAGATACCGTCGTTGAACCTTACAATGCAACGCTTTCAGTTCATCAACTGGTGGAAAATACCGATGAGACGTATTGCATTGATAACGAGGCTCTTTATGATATTTGCTTCCGAACCCTGAAACTAGCCACGCCAACCTACTCCGATTTGAACCATTTGGTTTCTGCCACGATGTCGGGGGTAACCACCTGCCTCCGTTTCCCCGGCCAGCTTAACGCCGATTTGCGTAAACTCGCTGTGAACATGGTGCCATTTCCTCGACTTCATTTCTTTATTCCCGGATTCGCTCCATTGACATCTCGTGGAAGTGAACAATATCGTGCAATGAGCGTCCCCGAGCTCACCCAGCAAATGTTCGATGCCAAGAATATGATGGTGGCCTGTAATCCTCGACATGGGCGATATTTGACCGTGGCCGCTGTTTTCCGTGGGAGAATGTCGATGAAAGAAGTCGACGAACAAATGCTTAATATCCAGAACAAGAACAGCGGCTATTTTGTCGAGTGGATTCCAAATAATGTCAAAACGGCCGTGTGTGATATTCCGCCTCGCGGATTAAAGATGTCGGCTACCTTTATAGGGAATTCAACTTGTATTCAAGAGTTATTCAAACGTATTGCTGATCAATTCGCCGCCATGTTTCGAAGAAAGGCATTTTTACATTGGTATACCGGGGAAGGAATGGACGAGATGGAGTTTACCGAAGCGGAATCCAATTTAACTGATTTGGTGTCAGAATATCAACAATACCAAGATGCTACCGTAGAGGATGATACCGAATTTGAAGAAGAGGATGTTCTTGAAAGCGAAGAAAATTAAACGAAATTGATTCAAAATTTATAAATTATTAAGTATTAAAATGAATAAATCTTAATAAGAAATCATTATTATTGTTCAGTTCCATATTCAGTATTAGATACAGTTTAATAAATCGGAGGAAAAAAGGAAACAAACACCTTGTTAGATCCTATGACCAATCGCAACGTTTCGCTAGTTTATTGTGGCTCTATACAAAAATAGGTACAATTGAATCACTCACAATCATTAAAATTAACCCAGACATTCTTATAATTATTTACCTTGATCAAATTATTTTCAAACACTTTGGCATTCAATTTTTTTTTTGTCATTTAAAATACATATACTGGTCAGACGCGTAGCCATGGGGGAGGGAGGGGGGACGAAGAAAAATTCTTTAAGACGATATATCATGTCCCTTATACCTAAAACATCAAGTTTTCTTATTAAAGCCGCTTTTTTCGTGAAAAATTACATTTTAATGAATTTAAATTTAACTAACCATGGAAATATCAAGCTTATGACAGTTTGTTGACTATTTATAAGAAACTTATAAAAAGTTTATTGACGGTGTTAAAAAAATCTCCCAAAATGATCGCAAATATTGATTATTCAAACGAAGTTCTTATAGTACAAAATAAATAATTTCATAAGAACTTCGTTTGAATAATCCATATTTGCGATCAATTTGGGAGATTTTTTTTAACATCGTCAATAAACTGTTCATAAGTTTCTTATAAATAGTCAACAAACTGTCATAAGCTTAATATTTCCATGTTTAGTTAAATTTAAATTCATTAAAATGTAATTTTTCATGAAAAAGCGGCTTTAATAAGAAAACATGATGTTTTTGGTATAGGGACATGATATATCGTCTTAAAGCATTTTTCTACCTCTTTCAATTTATTGAGTAATATACGAGGGGGGGGGGGGTCTCATTTGAAAAAACGAACTTTTGACCGCTTTTATAAATAACGGAAATAATAGTAATCTTAGCACGCCCTGTATAATATGGAGTCGATTTTTGGAGGTAAATTAAATACTTGGGGTGTGTCTAAACTCCCACCAAAATATCAACTTTTCATGAATTAAGGGCAGTAATTTATTTAAGTTTAATTAGGGCCATGTTTTGGACCATATTTAACACAAATTATTTTTTATCTCGAAAACCGATAGAGATAGGTATAGGACAATATTAACAAAAAAGTATTTTAATAAAAGGGCGGTTCTAAAAACGTGTTAATATACGGGTTGTTCCATTAAAAAAATAAAGTTGCTACGAATTTTCGATAGAAGCCGAAATGTCGCAAGGCTTAAAATATTTTAGATCGATAGAAGAGGTAAGAAAATGTAAGGTGATAAATTTTCAGAAAAATCCTGCGTTACCGTTTTCCATAAACGTCTAACGTGCCATCGACCGTGAATCACCCTGTATATGAATTCGGCAGAATATACCAAATTCAAATCAACAACTCATTAGGCTATTTTCAAAAAAAAATTATTTTATTTTTAATTAACAATTCCATTTCATATATTATGTATTTATTATTATCCCAACATCAGGTCACACACACTCTATCATTTTTTTTATAATGATATTGATACAAGAAGAAGACAATAAAAGAGTGTGTCTTCTGCTGGAATTCCAGCAGAACACCCACTCTTATTGTCTCCTTGAATTTATAAAAATTCTGCTACTCTCGGCAAAAACTTTCAATTTGATACAAGAAGTTGAACCAAGAAGGTACAATCTCTGTAGTCCGTGGTGGACCCTTGTATGGTGAAGATAAGGGGAGATTTAGGGATTGGGTAGCAGTCGAAGATATCTGTCGATGCTGGTCTTGAAAGATTGAAGGTTATTAGTTGCTGGAAAAACGGTCGGGGGAAGTGAGTTCCTGTCTCTAGATGTCATAGGGATAAATGAATTGCCGAATGCGTTTGTTCAGATTAGTACCCCCTCCCTTCCAATCTTGTTTATTATTTTTGTGGACCTTGTATTTATTTAACAAATAATTACCTATATATACAACTCTGATTATTAGTGTCCGTTCTAAAATTAATTGATTGATTTAAATATTTTTTAATTTTTGTATACCTAGAGCCTGATGAAACTACAATAAATTAGAGAAACGTTGCGATTGGTCGTATGGTTTAATTGTTTCCTTTTTTCCCTCTGATTTGTTATAACTTAATAATAAAAATAATTTGCTCTAGATTTATTAAAAAGATTCAGGTTTATTGGTGTAATTTGTTTTTATCTAACACACTCTGTGTCAATACAGTAACTTATCTATGATAATGGGTCGAGTGCGAGATAAACACAGATTTCTCTCGTTCAAGATTTGGCTTTTTACGAAATATATATAAAGGTTATAAAAATGATTAGAAATTAAAAAAAATCCATGCTTCATTTGATTTAGAGCAGAACTTGTTAAAAAAATTTTCATTCGCGAACCCATTTTGTCTGAGAAGTTTTTCGTGGCACCATATTTTACTAGCAAATCAAAAATAAATTTATAGTGAACCAAACTAAAACTACATAATTACAATTATTAATAATAAAAAGAGGACACCAGCACTTTTGAATGCAATTTTTTAAAAGAACTTTTTTCAAAATACAAATTATTAAATCTAAATAATAATGAAATGGATCTGCTCTTGTTTTCTTATTAAATAAAGCAGGCGTGTCCAACCTTTTGGCTTACACGGGCCACATTTGAAGAAAAAAAATTGTCTCGGACCGCGGATAAAAGATAAAGATAGGTATTAAGTTCAGGTGGGGTAACTGGGGCCGGGGGCATCTGGGCCAGGGGTCCTGTAACCCCAGAGCTTTTTAATTTTACCGCATTTTTTTAGCGCAATTCACTTTTTCATATTGGTGGGACATTTTCAGTGTTCCTGAATTAAAGAAATTTCTTTAAGTTTATTTTATACTTAAGTACTTAGTTAAGTTAATTACTTATTTACTTATTTACCTAGTTATGTGCTTACTTCTTACCTAGTTGCCTTACCCAGTTCCTTGAAAATATTGAGACTTAATTAAGGCTTTCTTAAGCATAAGGAACTTATTTAACTTTATTTCAATGGGTAAAATGAAATTATTTTGTTTAGTTGTTTGATTTATGATACTTTTTTTGTATTTTCTGTAATAAAAATCGATTTTAAAAATTACTACCTTAAAAAAAAGATGTTAAAAATTAAAAAAACAGCAAATAGGCTGGGCTGGTCCAATTACCCCACAACGCGTTTAACTGGGCCAACCGCAAAACTTTACATTCAACTTGAGATAATTCCAAAATTTTGAATAATTAAAAGTTGAAAGTATCATGATTATTTGAAGAAAATTTCATCTTTCAATTAATATAGTCACGAGATCTATAAATTGTGAGGAAGCTTAGTTATAGCCAAAAATATGGAGGACTATCCTTGGAAAAACAAAAGAAGCTGGCCCAGTTACCCCACCTGACCTTATACATTATTCAAATTTTGTACATGTTTGGTTTTATAGTTAAATATAAAAGTGAGATCCCAGATATTATCATAAATATTAATGTCTCTCAAGAATTTGAACATTACATCATATCCTTCCTTATTTTCGAGTATTTATTTTCCATTGAATGACATTTTCTTTCCCTTCCATAAATTAGCCAATCCACTAATAAATGATTTACATTTATCCTAACTTTTCAAGCTGAAAATATGGGGGGGGGGTTCCTTGTTCATTAGATGTCCATGAGTGAATAAGCAATGACCCAACCTTAGACGGGTCAATTTAACTTGCTCTTTTCTACTTAGATCTGAAGCTGATAAGGAGCCAATGATGGCTTTTGTCATTTTTAAATTGTTTTCACATTATCATTAACTTTTCCCATTCTAACTTTCAGTTACTTATAGTTTTGCTTTTAACAAAATTTTTGACGTCTACGGGCAAATTTTCTGTTAAGTAATAATTTTGTTTTCATTGTAAATAAATAAATAAATAAATAATCAAATAAATTATATAATTGGGTTAAATACCGAAAAAAATTTATTAATTTCTTATTTACTTTACGAAGCTACATTGCCCTGATAGACGGACAGACAGACATTGTAGAAACTCTACACACTACACGGTCCAATTTTACTTTTAAAAGGTACCCTAAAAATGAAATTAATTGAAGGAGACAATAAAAGAGTGTGTCTTCTGCAGGAATTATAAATTTTATTTATTTATAACGAGACTATAGTTTCGAGGACTTTGCCCTCTTCATTAGTCTTGGTGCTAGCAAATTGAGCTCTCGAAATTCGCCGCCGCGTCGAACGAATTCCACTATAGGTGGTGCTATACCTTGAATTTTGAGGGACTATTTTCCATCCTTTTTCTCTTTAGTTCCATGCTTTTCTGTCTATAAAAAGGCCTGAACCATAATATTTTGTCCCCTTTTTATTTTGGCTTCTAGTATGAATTTTTAGAGTGCTCAAAATTCATATTAATTCCATAGCTAGATAACGCGTAAGCATAAATTTATTTTTCCATCAATTTGAGATTGATTTTGAATTTTTCTATTTGTTTATTTGATTTACAACCAAATAGAAAATAGATTAAATTGTGTTGAACGCTTCACGGTTATGTGGCTATCTATTTAGCAATTTCTGCTAAAAACGCGATTGGCGTTAGTTAGTTGATTAATTTTAATAAAACTGAACTGGTTTCTCGAATCCCTCCAAGAATTCCCTAAGGTTTTTTGAAAACCAAATATAACTTCATTGGATCAGGAATCTGGTGAACATTTCGTCCATTTTCTTCATCAAGTTTGATTAATGATATTCTTACGTTAATTTGTATAAAATATATTTATATATAAACTTTGCCTATATTTTGTGCATATTTGTATTTTGCAATTAGCTGAATTTTAACTTCTTTATTTACATATAGTTTTAAGTTATTTCTACCATCACTTGTATTCAATTTTTAAATTCATATTTTTATAATCCACTATTTATATTAAATTCTAATAAACCTAATTACAGTCCATTTTTAATCTACAATTAATTTTTTATTTTATTAATATTTAAATTAATATTCCAAATCTGCTAATTTATGAATTCATAAATTAATTCCTGTGAATCCATTGTAATAGACTGATGAAGAGGGCAAAGTCCTCGAAACTATAATCTCGTTATAAATAAATAAAATTTATAATTCCAGCAGAAGATACACTCTTTTATTGTCTCCTTCAATATATAAAAATTCTGCTACTCTCGGCATAAAAACTTTCAATTTAATGAAATTAATTGATTACCATAGAACTAGACGAAATATTAACATGAAATTACTTTTTGAAGTCGGTGCCAAACATATACATTTTATGAATCGCACTCGACGGATCTTACTTAGTACGTTTGGCGGGTACGCTCGCTTATAGGTATAGTTTGTTTGGCACCGACTTCGAAAAGTAATTTCATGTTAATATTTCGTCGTTTAGCTGTAACTAAATAAGATAATAATTATTTTATACCTTTTAGTGTATTTAATTTGTTGCATTAAATTTTTTTGAAGTCGGTTTTATTTTTTTCTTAAAAATTATTTTTATTTTTCTCTTTTTAGTGATGTTATTAATAGTGACTTAACATAATACCTTGCATGCATCTCGTAAGAGAAAGCATCAGGCAAATGAATCAGAAAATGATAATAAAATTCAATTCATAAATATAGAAATTCTCTCGAAACGTTTGCGGGTTTTAAATGAATGTTATAAGATTTTTTTATAAAAGATTTTATTTATCATAATTTCGATTATTTTTGCTCATAAGAATTGGAGATTTACGTTATTTCGTCGTTGATCATATCATCAGAATTTGACCAAATTAATATGGCACCATCCTTAAGATACCCCCTTTCCAATAAAAAAAGAATCATCGAAATCGGTTCATAAACAAAGAAGTTAGGCCTGAACAAACCTAACAAAAAAGGTCTAATACCAATGAAAAAAAACGGGACCAATCGGAAGCTAGACTAAACCCAATGCAAATTTTTTTTTCAAAATCGGTTCACAATTGGCGGAGATATGAGGTAACATAGACAAAAAAAAATTCAGTCGAATAGAGAACCTCCTCCTTTTTTGAAAAAGGGGCAAAGTTCGGTACAGACGGCTTCGCCGACAAAAGAGTTAAGATCTAAACGTGTACCAAGTTCCATAGCAGTTGCTTAAATCATAGCTATAGGGCTGAACAACGATCTTCAATAGATTTAAAAGAAAATTTGTTACGTTGTTTGATATTAAATTTATAACTTGGCAAGTTTTATATGCAACTAAATTGTTTGTAGTATAAAATAGAACAACTATCAAAGCTAAAGTTTAAGCTGATACAATTTGATGGCTGTATATGTATATAATTAAGTAATGGAGAGGGATTCAGCCAATGGGTAGCCTCTAGGTAGCACACACCATATCGACACCTCCCATGGATTTGAGTTTGATGATGCTGTCATCTTGATGAGATTGGGGAACAATTATAAGCGTATGCTGGCCGAAAAATGCTTTATTAAGACATATGGGCAAAGGGCTCTTAATTTTCAAACTGATTGCATTGGGCTTAGCAATGCTTACTTGTCAATATTGACAAATACTGATGCCCAGGTATAATAAACATTGAGAAAGGGGCGAAAGAATTGTAAAAAAGGTAGAGAAGGAAAAAATTCAATTTTTATTTTTATATATTGTCATTTTGAATTCGAATTTTTGTTATTCTTAATGTTTGTTAATTATTTTGAGAGATCTTTTAATTGGGAGATGTTTGTGAGGGGTCAGTGATCCTAATTAGATCAATGTCCTCATAATTATTATTATTAATAATTGAATGAAATTGAAATTTGCTATATTTGTACTTGAGACGTTGCCCATATCAAGTGAGAGCACACCAAGATTTATGTACCATTTTGTAATTCATATAATTTTGTATATATTATGATAACATCCACAACAACTCTGCCTGCGGACAATTTATTTATAACATTAATTGTGTCATCGCTAATACTGTAAGATATAATTTTGTAATTAACAAGTTTGGATTTTTTTGTAAAAAATTTTTATTGTAATTTTACATGTGTGCTCTATCGCTTTTTTCAGCTATTAGGAACTGATGATGGCATTATTTAATTAAAGCCGAAACGTTTTCTATAATTGGGAGTTTTTTATTCAGCAGAGCCTACCCATTGGCTGAATCCCTCTCCATTACTTAATTATAAAGTTTAAGCTTCTATTAAATATCATCACGTTAAACGTAAGTTATTGACTATTATAACTTGCCAAGTTATAAATTTAATATCAAACAACATAACAAATTTTCTTTTAAATCAATTGAAGAACATTGTACATTCCTATAGTTATGATTTAAGCAACTGCTATGAAACTCTGTTTTTATTATAATTTTTTTTCCAACTTCTACGATTCCATCTCAATAATTTAATTATGGATACGATCAGTGAAACAGTATTACCATAGAACGTTTATATATTTTTTCTACTGTAATTTATTAGACATTAAAAAGAAAGATAATGAGATACTCTTAAATGTTAAATTAACTAGAACAGAATGACTATTAAGGAGTCAAGGAACAAGTTTTTAATTAGCTTTGGCAAGTGACTTGATGAAAAAAGCGTGGCGACAACGGTGGCGTCTTTAACAAGTATTTATACTGTTATTAGGTTCCCTTTGGAAGGCTGCCTGCCCCCCTAGGAGAGTCTGCGACTTGTTTACTGGGGGGTTGAGCCCCATCAATTATATCGCAAGAGCTAAGTGAAATCGGGATGGGAAACCAAAGGAGGACCGATGGGGGTGGAGTGACGTCGTTTCCTGGCCCAGTTTCCGGTGAATCAAACTCGGCGATTCACTTCCGGATGAGTCCATTGCGTCACGGGATACAAAAACGCAACGAGAGGACGTCAAACACTGCTGGTTACTTTTTTAACCAAGTCCAAACTTTAGTTGAGGGGAGAGCTGATCGAGAAACACACGAGGGGTTGGATGACCCTCAAGAGGGTCCTCTTCCTTTCAGTCAAAAATATATATATTGTTGACTGGAACAACACATTAGATAATAATATTTATTTATTTATATTCTCAAACGAGCTTTTCGTGCACGCCCTCGAAACTCGGCCCTCCGGACTGGTGCCCTGGCGGGCAGCGTCTCGGTCCAAAAATTTTATTCCTCTTAAAAAACCACACTCCAAATGTATACCCGTAAACTACCGAAAATGCATCGTCTCTTAAAAGTTTCGCATCTTTAATTTTTGAGTGGCGAGGGGGGGGGGGGGGAGGAACAATTATCAATATATTTAATGTTTCTTAATTTAAAATGAATTGGAGTCTTTCATTTCAAAATTCGAATATATATATTTCAAATTTGCCTGATTAATGTAAATCGATTGGAGCCATCAGTTTAAAATCCGAGCTGAGAATTATATTTCAAATTTGCCTCGTTAATTAATATATATTTAATGTTTCTTAATTTAAAATCTATTGGTGTTTTTTCATTTTCATTCGAGTTCAAATGAATACAATATTATCTAGACACAAAGTCTAAATCAAAAATATATAGTTTTAGTAAAAGAAATCAAGGTATAAATATTAAAGTGACATTGGTCTAGTGGTTAGAGCTGATGACCATAGTTCAAAAATTCGTCGGTTCGATTCTAGGCAAGAGGGTAATTTTTTTAGAGAAATTTCTCTAAGCGTTGTTACAAATTAATCTAGACAAACATATATAGTATATATGAAATCAAACTGATTCGTGCATTTAAGAAATACCATTTTCTGTAGAATTTTATAAAATTATTACAATTTAATGTTAGTTCACTCGTATCCATATTAAATTTCATTGAAGGAATCACAGGGAATTGGATAAATTCAAGCACAGAATTTTATTAAATGAGCCAGACATTTCGTAAATTTATTTTGACTTCCTCAGTGGCTCATTTTATCACTCTTTATCAAAAACAGTTTTTCTATAACACAAAACATCATATTATAATATACATTGATTTTTCTTTAGCACATTCGTGGATCTCAATTATCTTGGAAACGACTTTTGCTTGATATAAATACTAGTACCTGGAGCCACCGAGCGATGCACGGTAACACTTGACCCCCTCCCCCCCCCCCCCTCCTGAAACCACACACCTCGCCCCCACAAATGCACCCCCACTCCGCCCCCCACCCTAACCGCGCCTCCCACCCCCGGATCCTCTAAAACTGCACCCCACCTCCTGCACCTCCCACATTCACCCCATCCCGCACCCAGTTTTTGCATTTCAAGCTTTCTAATGGTCCACATATATATTATGTGTATATTTGTTTACTCGTACACCAATTTGCCCACATTCGTTCATATTGATAAACATTATAAAAAATAAATAGGAAAATAATAATAAAAAAAATAATCGTATAGGATCTGAAATAAAAACATAAAATTAAACAAAATTTGTTTCCAAGTTATATAAAAAAAAGCCACTTCAATCCCTTTATTTGTAAACACACCTGTAATGTTATGATTTAGACACCTGTTAATTAAAAACAAACAAAAAATTCCTAATTTAAATATAATATATTAATATTTGCTATAACCCATTAGTGGGTTTTAAAATTAAAAAACCAATTAAAAATAAAACATAATTGAAAAAAATGTAAACAAACTTTTTTATTGAGATTTTCATCTATCAATAATTACTTTAATTAAGAAAAGATCAATTAAGATGAAATTTGTCGAAGTCCAGACCTGGCCAGATCGCTTTCTCATCCTCAAAACTTGTTAATAGAATTTGTTTCATGAAAAGCCGTTTTCAAAATAGAACAATGATACAAATATATATATATAAATAGATATACAAACAATTTTTGCTCGTTTAATAAGAGTAGATTTATGACAAAGAGTGATAAAATGAGCCACTGAGGAAGTCAAAATAAATTTACGAAACGACTGGCTCATTTAATAAAATTCTGTCCTTGAATTTATCCAATTCCCTGAGGTTCTTTCTATATTATTAATTTCTGGGGCTAAACCACCCGACTCCCTTATCTAAGCAACTAGGACTCAGTATTCATCCTAGGTACCAGCAGCTACGCACCCTGAACTCCAACCCCCCCCCCTCGTTTTATTTATTTGTCCCGATTACAGAGAACCTCGTTGTATTATATTGCAAATATTAATACAATAAGAAAAGTTCGAGACAGACACCTTGTAAAATTAATTGTATTTTAAAAGAAAAAAAATATCAAATTAAAATTGCTGGTTTACCTCCGATTAAAGCTAATTTCAAGGCTAACTTGACAATCTTATCAAATTTATCTATAATATTAATTTAAAATTTAAGTTATTTAAATCTTAAAAAATAACAGATAATAATTTAACATTATTTTAAAATTTATTTAAGAAAATAATTTTTTTAAAAATTAAAGCTTTGAAAAAAAGTAGCTAATCTACTCTTATTAAACGAGCAAAAATGGTTTATTTATATATTTATTTATTAACCGACTTTAAAAAAGGAGGAGGTTCTCTATTAGACTGATTTTTTTTTTTTTTTTTTTTTGTGCCTATGTTACCTCATATCTCCGCCAATTGTCAACCGATTTTGAAAATTTTTTTTGCATTGGGTCCAGTCTAGCTTTCGATTGGTCCCATTTTTTTTTCATAGGTATTAGACCTTTTTTATTAGGTTTGTTTAGACCTAACCTCGTTTATGTTTATGAACCGATTTCGATGGTTCTTTTTTTATCCGAAAAGGGGTGTCTTAGGGATGGTGTCATATTAATTTGGTCAAGTTCAGATGATATGATCACTATTAATAACATCACTAAAAAGAGAAAAATAAAAATTTTTAAGAAAAAAATAAAAACCGACTTCAAAAAATTAAATGCAACAAATAAAATACACTAAAAGGTATAAAATAATTATTATCTTATTTAGTTACAACTAAACGACGAAATATTAACACGAAATTACTTTTTGAATTCGGTACCAAACAAACTATACCTATAAGCGAGCATACCCTCCAAACGTACTAAGTATCCGTCGAGTGCGATTCATAAAAGTTATATGTTTGGCACCGACTTCAAAAAGTAATTTCGTGTTAATATTTCGTCGTTTAGTTGTAACTAAATAAGATAATAATTATTTTATACCTTTTAGTGTATTTTATTTGTTGCATTTAATTTTTTGAAGTCGGTTTTTATTTTTTTCTTAAAATTTTATATATATATATATATATATTTGTATCTTAGTTCTATTTTGAAAACGGCTTTACCGATTTTGATGAAACAAATTCTATTAACAAGTTTTGAGGATGAGAAAGCGATTTGGCTAGGTCTGGACCTCGACTAATTTCATCTTAATTGATCTTTTCTTAATTAAAGTAATTATTGATAGATGAAAATCTCAATAAAAAAGTTTGTTTACATTTTTTTCAATTATCTTTTATTTTTAATTGTTTTTTTAATTTTAAAACCCACTAATAGGTTATAGCAAATATTAATATATTAGATTAAAATTAGGAATTTTTTGTTTGTTTTTAATTAACAGGTGTCTAAATCATAACATTACAGGTGTGTTTACAAATAAAGTGGTTGAAGTGGATATTTTTTAATTAACTTGGAAACAAATCTTATTTAATTTTATGTTTTTATTTCAGATCTTATACGATTATTTTTTCATTATTATTTTCCTATTTATTTTTTTATAATGTTTATCAAAATGAACGAATGTGGGCAAATTGGTGTACGAGTAAACAAATATACACATAATATATATGTGGACCATTAGAAAGCTAGAAATGCGGGGTGGGCTGGATGTGGGAGGTGCAGGAGGTGGGGTGCAGTTGTGGGGGATCTGGGGGGTGGGTGGCGCGGTTGGGGTGGGGTGGGGCGGAGTGGGAGGAAGTGGGGGGGGGCGAGGTGTGTGGTTCGGGAGGGGGGGTCTGGGGTTACCGTGCATCGCTCGGTGGCTCCAGGTACTAGTGGCTAATATTAGATGGTACGTCGTCGAGATAAGCAGATTATTATAGTTCAGGGCCGGATTTAAGCAGGCTCCAGCCTATGCACCACAAAGAGTCCCGAAAACTTCTTGGCTGAAAATGCGGTTTTTGTAGGTTAATTAAAAAAATAATATTTTCCCCGGTAGGGCCTGCGCCACAGTTCCTGCCTAGGGCCCACAGATTCTAAATACGGCCCTGAATCGAATAGATAGATATCCGTTGAAGTTAGTGACTTTTCAACCAGGGGATGCTGTTCAAAAAAGTACCCTTCATTTTTTGAAATTGTATTTTAATATTCGCTTTTTTTTTTGCAAATTTCATCAAATACGGCATAATTTTCGTTATTTTTCAAATTTAACATTAGATTTTTTTAAATATATTTTAGGACCTTCGCCCCAAACGGATACTGCTTTGTGTGAGTGAGGATAGTAGTCAAAATTAATTCTTGTGACTTAAACTCCAGAGTCCCTGAGATGGAAATTGACCATCTTCCACAATGAATCAGCCTGTCCTATAAGATCATCTTCAATGTCTCTTAATTCTATTGCTATAAGCAAGCTATGGCTTGTCTATAGCTGTCTTAGTTATTTCCGATCTTATAATATATTGAGAGTTCTTAGAAATGAATTTTTCCAAAGATTCCCGAATCATCTTTAATTATTCCTTTATTGTATTATTTCTATTTTAATAGTTCCTCAGCGAAAACAATTTTGATTCCTCTGGACTTGTAATTGACATGCTTGAACGGGAATATATATCTACCAGACAGGAACTTCAAACCTTCCATCCGTACCCTTTTCGAATAAAATCATTCATTTTAATTGCCCCTTGAAACTATGCAACAATTTTATTTCATTTCGAGAACCAATATACATACTTTTCAAAACAAAAAATGTTTTTTATAGAAATATTTGAAATAACCGATAATAAATTTTGAAATCGACCTTATTTATTAATGAAAATACTCTAAATCCAAGGTTCCCAAACTGTCCGGGGACCCGAGGGCTCTTCACAGGTGCGAGACGAAGCTTCATAATTAATAAGCAAGACATTTGGCCTAACTAGACAAAAAACAAAGTAAGAAACTAAAAATTTATTTATTATTCATTTTTATCACTTAGGATTAAGCATACATAAACCGAAAAATTTAATTTTTACACCTTCGAAAAAATCTGAAATGTTTACAAAGGGTACCCCTGTGGTCTTAATTTTTGATTTTCATAGAAAAATAAAGTATTAATTTTTTATTGTTAAAGGATAAATAAATTGAATTGCATCTTTCCAGTAATTTATTTTATTATTCAAATGGTTAATCCAAATATTTCGAGAGCGCTTTCGGCATCTCTTCCTCAGTGGAAACCACTCCCTGAGGAAGACATGCCGAAAGCGCTCTCGAAATATTTGGATTAACCATTTGAATAATAAAATAAATTACTGGAAAGAAGCAATTCAATTTATTTATTCTTTAACAATAAAAAATTAATATATCCAGTACACACCAAACCAGCAAAATTCTTATGAAAGTATTAATTCTCAAGATATTTTTATCGATTCTATTACTACCGTATTTAGAGATAAATTACCATATTTGTTTTGATATAAACCGAAAAATTTATTTTTTACACCCTCGAAAAAATCTGAAATGTTTACTCCCCCTGTGGTCTGAATTTTTGATTTTCATAGAAAAATAAAGTATTAATTCTCAAGATATTTTCATCGATTCTAATACAAGAGTATTTAGAGAGACCAAATACGGAATTTCTTTTGATATACATAATATGTACATTTACTTAGTATTGGGCGCGGCGACTCTGAAAAGTTTGGGAACCCCTGCTTTAATATTTGAAATTTTAGGGACCGCGTGGCACTGATAGATAGGTATACGAGTCCCCTTAAATCGAGGGGTGAACCGCGATTGGAATTAGGTGTACACCGTCTTTGGAATTATTTGGAATTACTTTGGAATTCATTAGATCATTGTTTCTCAAAGTGTGTTCCGCGGAACCCTGTGGTTCCACGAAAACTCACCAAGGGTTCCGCAGAAAAATTCACGTCAGGTGAAAAAATTATAGCGTTCAAAAGAAAGATGCAGTTTTTAATTAGTTGTGTGAATTCCATTCCCATAACAACGTTTTAACTCGAATCACAAGATTGTGTTGTGCCGTAGACAATATTTTCCTTGAATATAGATATAATTATTCTTAAGGGTAATATTTGGCGATCGGCTTCCCTTTTGATGCTCGAAGGCCCCTTTTTGACAATAGGAAAGCGGAGTTTACAATTCGCTTCCTGGACCTTCAATAAATATGAAATGGCTCTTAAAGCGAGTCGTAAATAAATGTCAGATGGCCTTTAGCCCAGATGTGTAAATGTCATTTTAGCGTGAGAAATATCTAAAGATTAAATTTCAAGAAATGGGAGGAATGATTTTAAGATACGCCCCGCTAATTAAGAATTTGGCCTATGAGAAGGAATCTTAAAATTTCGTGTCTTCAAGCAGTTTTTGAGTCAGTTGGGAGAGTTGGTCAGTTCTAATCTGAAGCCCAGTTGGGGTTGTCAGTCAGTTGTCAATTGGAGTTAAGAGATGAATAAAAAACCAATATGAAATAATCTCTTTTTAACCGACTTCAAAAAAGGAGGAGGTTCTCTATTCGATTGGATTTTTTTTTTTTTTTTTTTTTTTGTGCCTATGTTACCTCATATCTCCGCCAAATCTCAACCGATTTTGAAAATTTTTTTTGCATTGGGTCCAGCCTAGCTTCCGATTGGTCCCATTTTTTTTCGTATTTTTTTCATAGGTATTAGACCTTTTTTATTAGGTTTGTTTAGACCTAACTTCTTTGTTTGTGAACCGATTTCGATGGTTCTTTTTTTATCCGAAAGGGGGTGTCTTAGGGATGGTGTCATATTAATTTGGTCAAGTTCTGATGATATGATCACTATTAATAACATCACTAAAAAGAGAAAAATAAAAATAATTTTTAAGAAAAAATAAAAACCGACTTCAAAAAATTAAATGCAACAAATAAAATCCACTAAAAGGTATAAAATAATTATTATCTTATTTAGTTACAACTAAACGACGAAATATTAACATGAAATTACTTTTTGAAGTTGGTGCCAAACATATACCTTTTATGAATCGCACTCGACGGATCTTACTTAGTACGTTTGGCGGGTACGCTCGCTTATAGGTATAGTTAGTTTGGCACCGACTTCAAAAAGTAATTTCATGTTAATATTTCGTCGTTTAGTTGTAACTAAATAAGATAATAATTATTTTATACCTTTTAGTGTATTTTATTTGTTGCATTTAATTTTTTGAAGTCGGTTTTTATTTTTTTCTTAAAAATTTTTTTTTTTAAATACATCCTTCTCTCCTCTCGGAAAACCAGCATCAGGGCTTAAACAGGTCGAATCGCTTGGGCGCGTTACCAAAACCATTCGCGGGGAGCTATCTTCAAGATAAATCAACAAATCGTCAACCTTTCTCTGGTCAAGAAGGGTTGCAACCAAAAACTTAATGTTGTCGTAACAATTATCGGGTTCCACGCTTACCCTCCAAACGGAAAAGGGTTCCACATTCGAAAAAGTTTGAGAAACACTGCATTAGATAATATATTGTCATCTATTGTCTTCTACTTGGAAATGAAAGTGGAAGTGGAAGTAGGTGTACACGATTTTAGGCCTCGGTTCACCCCTCGCCTTAAATTAAACGTAGTTTTCATTTGAAGAAATGCATGCGTTTGAAGAATTGTGGAAAGATATATAGTTTTGTTCGGTAATGTCTATGTTTGAATTAGTCAGTAGTGATTGATAATAATTTATGATTGAATAACGTTTTCAGCTATTACATTATAAAAGATAGTAAATGGAACCTCTAAAGACTGTCCTATTTTATAGGAAATAGTGATTTTTTTTTTTTTTTGTTATATTTAAGGAGAGAAAAAGAAAAACGTACAATGCATTGAGTAGAGAAGAACGAGCAGGCTTTTGATCTTTGGAGTCGCATTTCTTCAAAAAAGAAGAAAAAAAACGAAATCTTGCAGACAATAGCTAAGTTACAAAGTGCTGACATGCAAACAGTATAATAACATTGGGGATTGCGTCGAGGGGTGAGGGGAGGGTGCAAGAAGAAGAGGGTGGAGAGAGAGGGAGCCAACCTCTTTTTATTGCAACTTCCGTAAAACTCGCTGTTTCGCTGTCATGATAAATCTATTGACCGAACAAGTTTATTCCGCCTCTCTGATAATAATATCAAATTATTTTTGCCCCTCTTCCCTTTTTTTTTCTATTTTATTAAACAAATAGATTATCATGTTTCTTTTCAAAAGAAATATAGGCAGAAACATAGAAAAAAACAATTAGAAATTGGAAAACAAAAAAAAAATGAAATAACTATTTTCAACAGGAAAAGGAAAATTGAAAATTTTACTAAATTAATTTATAGTACCTGGAGGCACCGAGCGATGCTCGGTAACTTCTTCCTTCAGTTAAAAGCTTTATTTTAATATTATTTTTAATTTAAAATTCTGATAAAAAGGTCGATTTTTATTTGAGAGCTGTTTTCAAATTAAAAAAAAATACAAATATACTATATAATATTTATCTAGATTAATTTGTAACAACGCTAAGAGAAATTTCTCTAAAAAAATCTCCCTCTTGACTAGAATCGAACCGACGAACTCTTGAACTAAGGGCATGAGCTCTAGCCATTAGACCAATGTAACATTAATATTTAATACTTGATTTCTGTTACTAAAACTATATATTTTTGATTTAGACTTTGTGTCGAGATAATATTGTATTCATTTGAACTCGAATGAAAATGAAAAAACACCAATTGATTTTAAATTAAAAAACATTAAATATGTATTAATTAACGAGGCAAATTTGAAATATAATTGTCAGCTAGGATTTTAAACTGACAGCTCCAATGGATTTTCATTAACCAGGCAAATTTGAAATATAATTTTAATTTGCACTCGAATTTTGAAATGAAAGACTCCAATTCATTTTAAATTAAGAAACATTAAATATATTTTTTTAATTAATTAAATTAATTGAACCGAGTAAATTTGAATAATTTCCATGATTCAGCCTGCGAATTTTTTGCAGTTCATAAATCATTTCATTATTTTTGTTTTGAAAAGGAAAAATGAAATTTAAATTTAAATATATTTATAATTATTCCTCCCCCCCCCCCCGCCACTCAAAAATTAAAGAGGCGATTCTTTTAAGAGACGATGTATTTTCGGTAGTTTACGGCTATACATTTGGAGTGTGGTTTTTTAAGAGGAATAAAATTTTCGACCGAGACGCTGCCCGCCAGGGCACCAGCCCGGAGGGCCGAGCTTCGAGGGCGTGCCGAAGGCACGCACGAAAAGCTCGTATATAATATTCGACTACTGTACCCCCCACCCCGCTTGACCCCACCCCCGAAACCTCTCCCTACCACCGGATTCCCCACCACTGCACCCCACCTTCTGCACCTGTTTTGATTCAACCATATGATTCATTTTTATTCATCCAATTAATAAATAAAACCTATCAAAATGTGTTGTTTTTTCAGAAAATTGAGACCTGCTTATGCTAAATATATTTTAAAATAAATTCTTGATTTAATTGAAAAGTTTTTGTTTTGCCTAAAGTAGCAGAGTTGTTGATTCACAAAGAGAAACAAATAAATAATATATATACAGATATATCATCTTGATATATATGTGTATATGTTTATTTGCATCAAGCAGAGGACAACCTCTTTGTTTCTCTTTGTGAAATTCTTGATTATTTTTTATTCTATTAAATAAATAAAATTCTTTATAAAAACAATTATAAAACGTTTATTAATATTTCTAACGTTTAGGGAGAACAAAATATGTTAAAATCCACAATCACAATACTTCTTCAAGGCCATTTAGAACAATGAAACAAACAACCCATTGTCTGCCTGGGTATAAAAGGAAAAGGGAAACCTTTTTCAAATTCCTAAGAATGGGATTTGTCTGCCTGAGAATAATTAATTTGATTACGAAAAAAAACATCAAAAACAATTTTGTCGAAGATGAGACCGTGACAGATCGAATTGTCACCCCAAAAACCCCTAACCCGTGAATTTCATCAAAATCAGTAGAGTCGTTTTCAAAATAGAATCAAGATACAAATATATAAATAAATAAATATACAATTTTTGCTCGTTTAATAAGAGTAGATTATATACAAATTTATAATTACAATGCCCAACAATGAAAATGTTTCGGGCTCAAAAATAAATGATTCTTATATATACGAGTATTTCCACCTGCTGAATTCAAAAATTATCATAAAAATTACCGATTAGCTCTTGTTTTAGAGATATTATAGGTCAAAAAGATGAAAAAAGTCATTTTGACCTTAAATAAATTTTAATTTTCCTCATTAATATATCAAAGAATAATTGATACGTCAACGAGAATTATTTTGACCGCGCTGATTTGAAAAAATATATTTTTATCTCGCGAGACTACTGCGGATTACGCTATTGGAGTCTGCGGAGTATTAAGTCTGGACCAAGAGAGAAAAAGATGTGATCCACTTAGCTACAATCCAACGTCATTTCGCGTATAGCCCGCTAGACAT
Source organism: Forficula auricularia (assembly GCA_024734495.1). NCBI lineage: Eukaryota > Metazoa > Arthropoda > Insecta > Dermaptera > Forficulidae > Forficula > Forficula auricularia. The sequence goes on from JALMQS010000068.1 coordinate 1,648,696, forward strand.
TCGGATGGATCACCAAGTGAATTTGAAATCTCAGATGTTATATATTCGATCTCCCAGTCCAGAGCGCTAGATCTATTAGCATGTATGTTAGATGCCTGCCATTAATTAACTGAAGGTTTTCTACATTTGATTCAATCGCGAATCTAATGTAGGGAATTTTTGTCAAATATTGAGTGAAAATAATATTTGAACTTATATATTTCTAACTTGAAATAATGATATTAAATAAATTTTAATTTTCCTCATTAATATATCAAAGAATAATTGATACGTCAACGAGAATTATTTTCTCAAGGTAAAAATACCTCATCATATAACTCTTTGTAAAAAAACAATTAAAATTTGTCGTTTGTTAAAGAAAAGTCGTTTCCAAGATTGTTGATTATTGTGAGCCAAGATGAATATGTTAAAGAAAGATTAATGGTGTTTTGTCTAATAGTAAAGTTGTTTTTTAATAAAGAGTGATAAGATGAGGTATTTCTTAACTTACCTAATATTCTATTTATTTATAAGTTTTTTCTAATTTTCCTGGTTTTATCATTCTAGCCACTGAGGAAGTCAAAATAAATTGACGAATCATCTCATCATCATTGAGTATACAGTCCTAAGACTGGTTTGATGCAACAATCCGTCTCCACTCGACTCTGTCCCCCGCCAGCTCTTTGACCTCTCTAAATGTCTGGCATCCCATATCCCCAATTATTTGGTTGAAATATTCTAATCTGGGTCTTCCCCTTCCCCTTTTCTTTCCCACCTCCCCCTCCAAGATATCCCTAAGCAGTCCCCCATGTCTCAGTGTGTGCCCCATCTCTTCTTCAGACTCTTCCACAAGGTTCTTCTTTCTCCGATTCTTCCAAGAACTTCTTCATTTGTAATTCTATCCCCATCCATTTGATATTCATCATTCTTCTGTAGCACCACATTTCGAAAGCCTCTAATCTCTTTCTCTCCGCTTTTCTAATTGTCCAGGTTTCACACCCGTACATGGCTATGCTCCATACATATGTCTTCAATAGCAACTTCCTGTTTTCTAAGCTGATTGAGGAGGAGCATAGTAGTTTTTGTTTTGAATTAAACCCCATTTTTGCTTGGGCAATTCTTGATTTAATTTCGTTTTCGCTCCTCCCATCCCATGTTATTTTACTTCCTAGGTAGCGGAATTCCTTAACTCCTTCTAGGTTTTTTTGGTTAATTTTGATGCATTCCTGTCTCGTTTGTTCTTTTTTTGTACATACTAGGACCTTGGTTTTATTCTTGTTTATTTTCATTTTGATTTCTTCTATTAGGATTTGATTTAATAATTCCATTCAGGGCGTCCTCTAATTCTTTTTTATTTCTTCCTAGAAGGGCAATGTCATCGGCAAATCTTAACATAGCGATCTTTTGACCTTGGATTTCGATACCTGTATCAATTTTGTCTTTGAATTCTTTAATCACTTCTTCTATGTATAAGTTGACAATCATGGGTGACAGCACACATCCTTGTCTTACACCTTTTTTTATTTTGGCTTCTCTTTGCTCATCTCCAATATTTATAATTGCCGTCTGGTTTTGATATAGATTGTAGATTAGTCTTCTCTCCATGAATTTTATTCCCGCCTGTTTTAAGATTTTAAACATAATTTCCCAATTGACGTTATCGAATGCTTTTTCTAGGTCTATGAATCCGATGTAGACGTATCGACATGTTTGGGAAACACAAATTGAAGTAATTTGAATGAGAAACTAATGTGAAAGTCGTATGGTGCCCACACTAGTTGATTCTTGTCTTTTGAATCACTCTATATTATAAATAATTTAAAATCCATTAATAATTCCACCCACTATGTTGAAATAACAAAAGATTGTTATTTGGACATTGATGATAGAAATGAAAAGGGTTTGATTGAAATCCCAAACTATATATATAAATTAAATATTCATTAAATAAGGTGATATACTTGCATAGAATATTAGGAGAAAATCTGAAATTGACCACAGAATTATAAAATATATATAGCTTGTGGTTTTAATTAACTTATGCAGGATTTATTTTGTATATTCTAGGAAGTTAATTATCGTTTAGCTCAAACCTCAATTTCTTTTTAGTTAAATTTATTAACATGATAAACGTTTATTTTCCACCCAATTAAAAAAAAAACAGGAAGTTAAAATGATTCAGTAGTTTGCTTAGTTAATTGATAATCTTAAACATTCATGAATTTAACTATCGGTTAAAATAAACAGCTCAATTAAATATTAAAATGAATAGAGAGGAAAATAAAAAAATATACCTGGTGAGGCGCCAGAGTAGGCTAGTTGATAATAAATTGATGGTTCAGGTCTTGAACCACGTTGTGAACCAGTGTCTATTTACATTAGCCAAGCATTCATTATTTTATAGGTTAGAAAACAAATCATGGATTTCCTACACATTAATAATTCATATACAAATGATTTTAATTATTTTTTACCATACAGGGTATGGTCAAGTATTGTAATCGTGCATGAAAAAAGTGTTTTTTTGTCCTTCTTTTTTTCGAAATATCTCAAAAATGGCTGAAACTATTTTGATTAAAAAAAATAAGCGAAACCATGGCATTTCGGTCTACAAAAAAGCTCTAACAAGTGAACATCGAAAAAATTATATTTTTAGAGATAATAATTGTTTTGTCAAAATGTATGTTAGTCTGGTTATCAGTTAGTTTATGCGTTACCAAATTTTTGTGCACCAGCTAGCTCAAAAACTAGTGTGAATAACGAAACCAAATTTCACACGTAATTGAATTGGTCCTTTGAATTAAAGCTGATTAATTTTAGAGCAATCTTAAGCTCAGACTACCGTTTTATAAGAACCATTGAGGTCCAGCTGATTCTCCATCCCGGACCGGAGAGCGAAAAAAGATATGGTCCATCTAGGTGTTACCCGGCATCAATCCGCGTATAGCCCGCATGATACCCCACCACGGACCACCTAGAGGGACATGGCATCTCAAGTTGCGGATTGATACCGGGTAACACCTAGATGGACCATATCTTTTTTCGCTCTCTTGGTTCAGGATGGAGAATCAGCTGGACCTCAATGGTTCTTATAAAACGGTAGTTGGCTAAGCATTCTCTAAAATTTCGCTTTATAAAAATATCTTTTGAATTTCTTAAAAGATTAATTTAATTAATATCTCAAAAACGGCTGAAATTATTTTGATTAAAAAAAATAAGCGAAATCATGGCATTACAGTCTACAAAAAGCTCTAATAAGTGAACATCAAAAAAATTATATTTTTCGATGATAATAATTGTTTTGTCAAAATGTATGTTAGTCTGGTTATCAGTTAGTTTATGCGTTACCAAATTTTTGTGAACCAGCTAGCTCAAAAACTAGTGTGAATAACGAAACCAAATTTCACACGTAGTTTTGGTCCATTGAGATTAAGAGCTGATTAGATTTTGGTGCATATCGACCCAAAATTAAGGGAGGTGGAGGGGGGTTAAAAATAAAAAATCTAGGCCATTTGAGCAAACTCAACCAAATTTTGTATACATAATCAGTGGGATCCCATAAGTCTAAAAATTCTGGAATGGTGACCACTCGTTCAATTATTATTAGTATTAACTTGTAAACTCCTGATGATGGACTAATAATCCGAAATATATTGAGTTTGTATAAACCTCTTTGAGTTTTATTTCATTCACTGTGAAACTACACACCCTTTACTCTATTAATTAAATGCTTTTTGCCACTAACACAGGGTAGATGGTAAATGGAGGGACTGGGATGGCCAATCAGATGCCAGGAACTGTCCAGTACCTGGCATCTGATTGGCCATCCCAATCCCTCCATTTACCATCTACCCTGTGTTAGTGGTAAAAAGCATTTACTTTGCGACATACAACTGGCCCTTAGGGTTTTAAAAAAAGGTTTCCCTTTTCCTTTTGTGCTCAGGCAGACAATGGGTCAGGTAAATCCTTTATTCTCAAAGGCCCTTGAAGAAGTATTGTGATTGTGGATTTTAACATATTTTGTTGTGCCTAAACGTTAGAAATATTAATAAAAGTTTTATAATTGTTTTTATAATGAACTTTATTTATTTAATAGAATAAAAAATAATCAAGAGCAGGTCTCAATTTTCTGAAAAAACAACACATTTTGATAGGTTTTATTTATTAACAATTGGATGAATAAAAATGAATCATATGGTTGAATCAAAACAGGTGCAGGAGGTGGGGTGCAGTGGTGGGTGATTCGGGGGTAGGGCGAGGTTTCGGGGGTGGGGTCGAGTGGGGTGGAGGTGGGGGGGGGGGTACAGTGGGCGAATATTATATATTTTTGTATTTTTTAATTTGAAAGCGGCTCTCAAATAAAAATCGACCTTTTTATCAGAATTTTAAATTAATTTAAAAATAATATTAAAATAAAGCTTTTAACTGAAGGAAGAAGTTACCGAGCATCGCTCGGTGCCTCCAGGTGCTAGTAAATTAAAGAGGATTAAAAAAAAATGGTCCAATAGTTCGATTTTTTTATGGGGATCCAAAAAACAACCTCCCGGATCACTTTTGAATATCCCAAAAACTTGACCATGAAGGAGCACGTTTTCAACAAAGACCACTTTAAACTTTTTTAAATAAGATTAAATTTGCAACAATTTAAACAAAGTTTCATCTTATTTGGATAATGGTAACCCGTGCCGGAATGAGGTTGAAATTTTGTCCGGAAAATGCTACCCTCGGCACACAAAAACTTTCAATTTAGTCATGGACACGCTAATTACATTGTTCGATAAAAATGTTTCCCTGTAAACCTAAAAATGGATTCCAATAGAGTAGTATTCTACGCTGATTCTCATGCAATTTCCCGATTTTTTACAACACGTCACAGTTTTGAGATATTATACAGCAATATTTGAAATCAAAGCATTTAATTGACGTAATAGAAAACAGCTTCCTCTTTGATTTTCAAATTACCACTTGTTTTTAGTTCAATTTTAACTCGAGTTATAACTAAAAAGCTAAAATTATGTGATTATAAAGGATAATAAACATAGATAAAAACATAAGTTCTTAGCTTTTTAGTTATATTTCTAGTTCTAATTGAGCTAAAAACAAGTGGTAATTTGAAAATCAAAGAGGAAGCTGTTTTCTATTACGTCAATTAAATATTTTGATTTCAAATATTGCTGTTTAATTTCAAATGGGACTCAAAAATAGGTCAAAAAATGGTATTGACGACATCTGACATGTAAAAAAACAGGAAATTGCATAATAATCAGCCTATAAAACTCTACTGGAATCCATTGTTAAGTTTATGGGGGAGAAATTTTTGTTTAATTTTTGTCTAGAAGTGTTATACATATTTCGCTTCTAATTTTGAGGCATCTTCAGTTATATATTTTAAGATTTTATCAAGAATAGAAAAACTTGGCTGACATTAATTAACTTAGAGGTGCCAAGACAAGCTGTTAGTAATTTTTTTTTCTTGTCTGAACAGAGTTAAAGTAAATCGGAGTAGTGGCCGCCCTGGCAGATTTTTTTTCTATTCAATCGCCAGCCAGGGCTCCAGATCTAATTCAATAGCCGACTGGTGAGTGAGTGGGTGGGCAGCCGGGTGAGATGGTCCGGAAAGTTTAGCCAGAGCCCCCCATGGGGGGTGTGTATGCCCTCACCCTTGATATAGAAAGCGACGGCTTCCTTCCTTATCTCGAAGTTTCCCGTCCGCTGCCCCCCTTCATCATGGCCAGTGGTGCCCAAAAGACACTTGTCATCGCCACCACTTCGATCGAGATGACCTCTATCTATCTATCTATAAAACTTCCCGATGAATGAAAAATCGGCATTAACACCCGATGGATGGTCATTAGAAGTCAACTGGAAAAAATGAATATCATCTGGTATATAGATATAATATGGAAAAAGAGGGAATATGGTAGATATTATAGTTAATCGAGTGAAGTGGATATACAAGTCGGTTAGATTAACTTTTTCTGATAATGATTATCCCTTAATTCCTGATGTTTGGTGTGTGTGTGTGTGTGTCAAGTCTTTGTTTGTCATCAAGTGGCCACGCCGGCCGGCTTTCACAACCCATTTTTTTTACGGCCACTTCAAAGGAAAACTTCATTTCATTTTTATGAATGAACTTTTTTTCAACAACATTCTTATCAACTAAATAATATATATAATGAAGGAGAACAAACATACACAATAACTTTGATTCAATTATTTATTTTCTCTGGCATTTTATTAACAGATGTAAGTAGTATAGATAAAATCCATTGAGGAAAAATGAATTATTTAACAAAATACAAGTACTATATAGTATATAATTAAAAATTTCATTAAAAAGATTAATTTGTTTAATCTTTTATAATATATTATATACAAACTATGGTGCAAAAAAGTGGAACACTTCGAAAAATTTAGTATTTTTCAAATAATTTTCAGAAAAAACATATTTTATTTAAACTTCTAATACATTCCGTGATTGTACAAATATTTGTAAACATTTTTAGAGTGAAAACAATGTATTTGTTTAATTTAAACCCTTTAAAATTAAATTTATTTAAACTAGTATAAATTTTCAGGTTTGAAATCTGATCCCTTTATTGAATAATTGTATAAAATGATTATCGTCTAATATCGAATTAAATTGAATATTTGAATGTTTATCAGTTCGATTTGAATATCTCATCTTTTAATTTCATTTCATTTGAAATATTGTCCAAGCATAATGCCTCTAAAGACCGAGGAATAAATTATGGAAGATCGTATCGGTATGTCGCTCAACGACCTAAAGCATCGGTTGGAAGTATCCACAGAGCTCTGTGGATAAAACGATATCGAGATACAAACAGTTATGCCAAAAGACCGGGATCTGGTCGAATTAGAGATTCAAATGAGAGAGACAATTGGAGGTATTGAGGGATCGGCATTGTACACCAGCTCAAATTCAATAGCGCCTTCTACAAACTTGACAAGTCAACCTAAGTGTTTAGACTTAGGCCCGGTTGTATGTCGCAAAGTAAATGCTTTTTACCATCTACCCTGGGTTAATGGTAAAAAGCAAAGTATGCTTTACCATCTACCCTGGGTTAATGGTAAAAGCATTTACTTTGCGACATACAACCGGCCCTTAAAGAAGACGTTAGGGTTGATGTCAACGAGACCAGCGACATGCCATTTTTTGACACCGAATCACCGAATCAATCTAATTGTTTATTGCACCACAGTCTATAATAGACTAGGAAGATTTGTAACAATACCACCAACACTTAATTTCTTCCACCAATTCTTAGAAGTCATCTGGTATATAGATATAATATGGAAAAAGAGGGAATATGGTAGATATTATGGTTAATCGAGTGAAGTGGATATACAAGTCGGTTAGATTAACTTTTTCTGATAATGATTATCCCTTAATTCCTGATGTTTGGTGTGTGTGTGTGTCAAGTCTTTGTTTGTCATCAAGTGGCCACGCCGGCCGGCTTTCACAACCCATTTTTTTTACGGCCACTTCAAAGGAAAACTTCATTTCATTTTTATGAATGAACTTTTGTTCAACAACATTCTTATCAACTAAATAATATATAGAAGGAGAACAAACATATACCTACACAACAACTTTGATTCAATTATTTATTTATTCTCTCTGGCATTTTTCTTATTTTATTAACAGATGTGAAGTAGTATCTAGATAAAATCCATTGAGGAAAAATGAATTATTTAACAAAATACAAGTACTATATAGTATATAATTAAAAATTTCATTAAAAAGATTAATTTGTTTAATCTTTTATAATATATTATATACAAACTATGGTGCAAAAAAGTGGAACACTTAGAAAAATTTAGTTTATTTAAAATAATTTTCAGAAAAAAAAATATTTTATTTAAACTTTTAATACATTCTGTGATTGTACACATATTTGTAAACATTTTTAGAGTGAAAACAATGTATTACTTTAATTTAAACCCTTTAAAATTAAATTTATTTAAACTAGTATAAATTTTCAGGTTTGAAATCTGATCCTTTTATAGAATAATTGTATAAAATGATTATCGTCTAATATCGAATTAAATTGAATATTTGAATGTTTATCAGTTCGATTTGAATATCTCATCTTTCAATTTCATTTCATTTGAAATATTGTCCAAGCATCATAATGGCTTTAAAGACCGAGGAACTAGCTCAACCTGTAGCTCTAATAAATGGAAATTGCGTTTTCTATCAAAATAGCCAATGGTTTGGTTAGTTTATAAACTAACCAAATTTGCATATTAGCCATAACATATACAAGATTTGTAACAATGACAGTGTCACCAACACTTAAATTCTTCACTTGAAACTGATATCAAAACACCTAAAAATGCTAAAATTAAAAAAAAAACCCTAAACTGACATTTTATAAAACATATAAATATATATATAAAGTATTTCGAAAATCCAGGGGGGTTTTTTCTTTAAAACATAGACCAGGGCTGTCCAACCCACGGCCCCCGGGCTGCATGCTGCCCACCACTGCAATGAATTAGGCCCGACATAAAATTATAAACTTCCTTAAAGATTTTTATGTACTTACTGGAAAACATATTATATTATTTAAGAATGTTGTTGAGAAATTATAAATTTAAGCTCAGAATTTATTCAATCTATAATTTATTATATTAAATTAATTTAAAATTAATCAACTGGTGTGTGTGCACCACACGACTTTCATCTTTTAGTTTCTCTCTTATGTTTGTTATTTGAAATCATCATACCAATTTTCTTTATTCAAATTACTTCAATTTGGGTTTCCGCAAGCCGTTTTGAGAAACCCGGAAAAAAGACGAAATGGCAAAATATCAAAAAATTTCAAGTACTTCCGGTTCTTCGATTTTAGCCAAAATCTTAAGTACTTCTTCTATGCTATCAATTTTATTACATTAATTTTTTTGTCTATATCAGGGGTATCCAACCTTTTTGGCCTACATGAGCCACATTTGAAGAAATAAAATTGTCTCGGGGCGCAAATATATACTAATTCTAATGATATTTGTTAATCAAAAAAGAAAGTTAATAATGTAGAATAATAATATTCACCATGACAAGGAAGCAAAAATGGCATAGCATAACAATCTTTGAGTTTTTTCACAATTCAATACGCGCTTAAATCTTGACATTTTTTTTACGGCCACTTCAAAGGAAAACTTCATTTCATTTTTATGAATGAACTTTTTTCAACAACATTCTTATCAACTAAATAATATATATAATGAAGGAGAACAAACATACATAATAACTTTGATTCAATTATTTATTTATTCTCTCTGGCATTTTTCTTATTTATTTATTAACATATGTAAGTAAGTAGTTATAGATAAAATCCATTGAGGAAAAATTAATTATTTAACAATACAAGTACTATATATTTCATTAAAAATTTCATTAAAAAGATTAATTTGTTTAATCTTTCATATATTATATGGTGGCTGGGTGCGCGAAGAAGCCGACGTGATTTTTTTTTAAAATCCACTATTAGTTCATGACAAAAAAAATTTATTAACCCTAGAACGCATAACCCGGGCATATCAGGTCTGGTCAAACCTTTTATCTATCTATATAATAAAAATGAATTTCTGTTTCTTTGTAAGCGCAGATCTCTCAAATGCCTGGACCGATTTGGGTAATTTTTTTTTAAATGTTCGTAATAGTCCAATTCAGGTTAATATGTAAAAAAATTGGAAAAGTTGCCCAGAAAATTGGAAAATTCAGGAAAAACTAAAAAAAAAATTCAGGTTAGCCAACATAGCTTGCCAAACAATAAAAGAACTAAACTAGCAAACTAAACATGTGTTGGCGGCCCTGTTTGTCAGATTTTTGAGTGCCATTCATTCTTAATAGTTCTAACCACATTATCATTGGAGAAGAATTTAATAATGCAACAAAGATTTAAAAAAACTATCTATTTTTTTAAAAGTACATATAAAAAACAAAAATTAAAAAAATAAACTGGAACGGATTGCTAAACTTTATCCAAATTCATTTGAAATATTAATATGTTTATTTCTTTATTATTAATCAGATATCACTTGCAATTTCCAGTTCATGTTGACTATAATTGAAAAATAATGATTGATTCTTAATTAACAGTCGAGGGGGGTCAGATAGGCTAGGCGGTAGCGTGACGAGCGAGCTAACCAGGGGACCCGGGTTCGAATCCGACTCGAGGCATCCAGCTAAAATCTGACCCCCCGGGGGTAGAGACAAATTTTAAAAAATATATAACTAGTATCGTAATTAGGCTTATGGCTAGAAAGGCTGAAAAGCCAAAAAAAAAAAAAAAAAAAAAAAAAATTAACAGTCGAGGAATTCTACATTCGATTTTTGACGTTTCGGTTTTTTAGCCATTGCTGAAGACATGGAGGAATCGACTTAAAATCAAAAATAACGATCGATTCTTATCTAATACTAGAGGAATCAGCCTGAATACATCTATAAAATGTTCACTTTTAAATCATCCATACATAATCGGGCTTTTCGGGCTGATTCAAATCGTATTTATATCCCGAGTCACCGGTCCGAGGTGGTGAATAGGTCATTCACTGTCACAGCTGCCCGACTGTGGAATTCATTACCATCATTCACCCGTTCATCTTCATCATCACTTATCTTCAATCGTGGTCTCTTGGCATGTATTCGCGGGGGCGGGTCTCGGGAGTGAGCGTCTCTTTTTTGGTGTCTCTCTTTTATGGTGTATCTTTTCCCTCCTGCTGGCTCTCTCAACTTCCTTTCGCTGGAGCTTTCTTTCTTTCTTTTTCGCACACACTTGTTTTTATTTTTCTCCTCTTTGTTTTATGTTAATTATTATTTTTTACTGCTCATATGAGGCAAACTGCCTCAGAGCATTGTGTAAAGTTAAATTGTAAGAATTATGAATGAATGAATGAATGAATAGCCTTATTGCATTCCATTTTTGATGTTTTGACTATTAATCGCAACATCTACTGAAAACGTGGAAGAATCGACTTAAAATCAAAAAGACTAAATTCTTTTGTGATAAACAACTCAAGCTTAAGAATAAGAGAATTTTTTATAAATAGATTGTATATACTTTTGTGTCTGGCAAAATGAATAATAATTGTAATTTTCAAGTCTTCTTATCTATAATAATACCTACATATAATATAACTTTTATTTTTATTTTCCCCTTAATGATAACAAGTGGATTTTTAATACATTTTAAATATTTGTTTCATCTTATTTGTTATGAGTGTATATTGCAGTTAAATAGAATCTCAAATTATATCTATTTAAGACTTTATAATAAAACAATTATATTTATTCTCTGTAACTAATAAAACATCAATAAAGCAGCCACGTGGGGGTCCAGGGTGCGAAGCCCCTGGCTAGCAAAAGGCCCGCTAAAGGCGGGCCTTGAAGCTAGTTTTCAATAACTTTCAGAAAAGGGCTCCTAAAAATTCCGAGTTTTTAATATCTCTGGTCGACAAAAATTTGTATCCGTAAACCTAACAATGGATTCCAGTAATGCTGATTTTCATGCAATTTCCCGATATTTCACATCAGATTAGACTTTTAGGATATAATCGGTCAAAATTACCTATTTACCGAGTCCCAGTGGATTTTAAACAGCAATATTTGAAATCAAAATATTATGATGACGTAATAGAAAACAGGTTCCTCTTTGATTTTCAAATTACCCCTTGTTTTTATCTCAACTCGAGCTCTAATTGAAATTAAAACAAGTGGTAATTTGAAAATCAAAGAGGAACCTGTTTTCTAATACGTCATCTAATATTTTGATTTCAAATATTCGTTCACAAAAAAGAAACAAAGAGGTTGTCCTCTGCTTGATGCAAATAAACATACACACATATATATATCGAGATGATATATATATATATATATATTGTGACGAAACAGGCTTTGTTATTAATTAAATTGTATAATTGTAAGATTTTTTAATTTTTTTGAATGACAATTCAAAGTGACATATGATTTATTATTTGAATTTATATCGAAAAGTGAACTTGACGGACATCTATCGGAAGAAAAGTACTAATTAAAATCTAAATCTGATTGGTGTCTCCCTCCGCGGCTAATTGGGTAATTAGGTCACCCAGGTAGCCAGCAGTTTAGCGTGCCTTGAAGAAAACTCTTCCTCTTTTGCCTACGACCTTGATCCGAAACGCACGTGGTTTACTGACCTAATCAAAACCCCATCTGTGATAGTTAAAAATCCAAGTATATCTTGAACAATCTAACGTTTTATCGTAATATCAAGTGTTCAGTGAAAACATCCTGTGATTCTATATCATGTGCGATTGATATTTTCAAGAAAATAGCTGTGATCTGGGAGTTATCCAAAATTCAAGACTGCCGGTCGCGTGGAAGTGCTGTTCAGTGGTTCCAGACGCGGTGATTCGAATAGATAAGTACTTGGTACATTCTTTGATGAATGAACTTAATTAACTATTAAATTATAATAGGCAGAGAGCACAATCTTGACCCTAAGGTACTAACTTACCATAAGTAAGCCTAGAGTCGGATTGAATAAAATAAACAATTTACCAGGTTCACTTCAATAATACATTTGAAATTAATTATTAAGTTGTAAATGATATGTTAATGAATAGCCTATAATTGGAGGTATAATTAAAGAAATTAATACAAGTATGTTGGTTTCCGGAAGTAGCTTTAAATAAAGATAAAAGTAAATATGAACACAATATATTAGTTTGAATGGGTATCGAGCCAAAACACAGAATTAATTTTATATATTTAATCAATAATTTAAATTCAGTAAATTTTCTATCAATTTCATTAATATAAATTTTCTTGAAATCCTAGAACAGAGTCAAAATGGCGTCCAACATTAATAATCTAGGGTATCTGATCTAATTAACCAGCGGATTGCTAAATAGTAATTATAAACTAGCGTCACTGATACCGCCCACTCTTGAACATTTGATTTCAGTGAAGTGCACGGTTCCCCTTAAAGAGGGATAAGGAAGCTCTCCTGTAATCAGCTGACTAGCTAGATTAGAAATATAGTCACAATCACGCATGGTACAGACGGATGACCCGGAAATCTGGAAGGAGCCAAAACAACATCTGTATCTAAGAGATATTCAAATTTTAAAAATAATTTAATTTATATTTTCCATAAAAAATATTAATAATAAAGTAACTTAATATTTAAATAACCTACCCTTATTAAAGGGGATAAATTAATTTCCCACATGTGTTTGGGGCGACAAGCCTATTTCAGCTAATTTTATTGATATAAAATTAATTATATAAAGAAGAAAAAAATAAATAAAATAAAAATCATTTCTTTTAATATAATAAGTAAACATTAGAATCAAATTTCTCGGAACTTGAAAACAACAAATCAAGACAGATGACCAATATATTTTATGTTTCTTTAATTAAACAAACCAATAATAATTAAGAATAATAAGACAAATATATGAACCTGAATTGTTATAAATTAAATTAAAATATAAATAAACACAACGAGTAAATAATAAGTCTAATTAAAAGAAATAAGTCATTATAATTTATTAAATTTGATAAATATAAAATACTTGATAAGATTTGTTTATAAACAAAATTAAGTGATTCGAATTTGTTGATATAAAATTTAGAAGTAACATAAATAATCATTGTATTAAAATTGTCAAAACTTAATAGAAGAAATTTGAACTTTAAATTTTATTATTAATTTCAAACTAAGTTTTTTTTTTAAGAAAAATTAAAATACAACTCAATTATAACAAACAGATCAATTTATCGTAATTTCATCAAGATTAACCTTTTGTTTAATTTATTAATTTTCACGAAAAGAAATTAAATGCTATTAATTATAAACAAACAAAAGAAACCCTTTTGGTACTATCAATAAAACGAATTTCATAAATTTTAATTAACTCATTTGAATTTGTTTTTTTTGAAATAAACCAGAGTCCATTACAATTAAGCTTTTCTTTCAGCATCCGATCGCAGGTAATTTTGTCACTCTCATTCAGGCGATTTTTTTTTGAATTTTTGCGGTATTTATCTTATCGCTTCTTTGCAACAACAACAACAACCGGATGATAGCTTAAGTCATTTCAGGCATAGTATCCTCACATCCAATAGGAAGTTCAACCAGCGAGTAGGTCAGGTCGGGAAACAACATCTTAGGCGATTAAAGTCGTAACACTTAGCGAAGCAGATCACCAATTTACCACCTTAAAATTCAGCATTGCGACTTTAATAAGATTAGCCCTTTTAGAGGACTAATCTTGTCTTTATTTTTTCGATACTCTCCCTGAGTTACATCTGCTCGTAAACTAATCAGTTGCTACAACTTGCTCAATATTGTCGAATAGTCAATATTGAGGGAGAGTGTGGCAATTGGTAAGTTAGAGCGCAAATCGGACGAAACAAAACTTGATTATTTAAGTTTTGTAAGTCCAATTTGTCACATTTGGTGTAGGATAGCTGGGATTAAGCCAGCAGGCAAGAAATTGCATAGTAGGCAAATTAGAACTAGCAAATAACGAAATGACAGACAACCAAGAAAAAATGGAGAAAGAAAATTTACAATATCGGGAATCAAAAGAAGTCCCATATACACCGGAAGAGTCGAAAGATGAGAGTGAGGAAATAGACCTGGAGGAGGAATATCAAGAAGAAGGGGAAGAAAACATACAACAATTAGATCCAGAAGAAGGAACGGCAATAACCAGCCTATCAATAGCTGTGAAAGACCAGCTAAAGTTAAACGACCAAGAGGAACCGCCTGAACAAGAAAATTTAATTCAAATGGCAGGAGATTCGGCACAAGAAAACAAAAATGTGCATATCCCACCAAACAGTGAACGAAGCGCGCTAGGAGACATGCAACAAGTAGCACTAATGATACAACAACTAAACAATAGTTTAGGAGCGAAATTACAACAAGTAGATGAAAAGTTGGAACAACAAACTCAAAGAAGCGAAACGAGTTTTCAAGCAATGAACAATAACTTGGATGAGAAGTTCCAACAACAAAATCAAACCATAGACAGGAAGCTGAGCAGTCAGCTTCAAGAAATAAGGAAGGTTGAAACGACGGTTACGCGATTGGTCCAAGAACTAGTACTAAATAGAACCGCAACAATAGAACATGAAATGGAAGAGGTAGAAATGTTACCTACGTTTGAATATGAAGTAGTAACAGCTAGCATAGTGACAGAACCGCTGTCAGAAGTTAACAAAACAATAACAGTCACGCAGACATCTACTGCTACCTCGGTAATAGAAACATTAAAACAGAACCCAATAAGAACACAGCATAGAATGGAAAGAATTAACATCGAATCAGACAAGAAAATGACGGAAACTATCAAAACAATCACGAGAAAGAAAAGAAGAAAGGCCAAACGAAATAAAAGGGGGTTTAAATTTAAAATGAAAATTCAGAATGGACACTATTTAAACCGAAAGAAAGACAAAATGGTAAACAGGCGAGAATTACATACCACTCGGAAACGGACCCAATCCAATTCCAGTGATGTTGTATCGACCGAGACCCTCGAATCCCCAAAACCCGGGGAACTAGCGGGAAATTTTTTTACAATATAGGGTAGCCGAGGTGTTACCAAACGCCTATCGACAAGAACATGAGAGTGGGAGACAAATAGGGACGTTCAATGTTAGAAGCTTAAAACCATATCATTCACCAATAACTGAATTAAATTAAT
Source organism: Forficula auricularia (assembly GCA_024734495.1). Taxonomy (NCBI): domain Eukaryota; kingdom Metazoa; phylum Arthropoda; class Insecta; order Dermaptera; family Forficulidae; genus Forficula; species Forficula auricularia. The sequence goes on from JALMQS010000068.1 coordinate 1,664,401, forward strand.
AGTTGAATGTGGTCTTTAGATTAAAGGGGAGGCTCAGCCCCAACTTCACATTCCTTTGAGTATCATAAGTAAATAACACCTTATTAGAACGAGACGTGACAGACGATCGTCCCTATTGAATGACTAAATTTGACCTAAAAACGACAAACGGACATGTTCTGTGAAAGTGTAACAAAGGTGAAGAGATTTGTAAATACGTTCGTACTAACACTAGATTAAGTACTTACCCTTAATTTAGCCTAAGTTCGTTCGTACTAAACCTTAGACCTAAGTTACTAACTACTAAAACTTGTAAATGCGTTATTATTACTAACCTTAGTTATAAGATAACATAGAATAAGCGCGTTCATACTAATCTAGGTACTAAGCAACTAATAACTCCATCTATTAGAAAAGGAAGCCCTTAATGTTACACCGGACCAGAACGACAGACGAAATGACCTTCGGACGAAAGTTCGAATTATTTGGGGGAAACGAAATTTAAAATCAGTAACAAACCATCGAATTAATTGGGATTGGGGGGGGGAAAAAGGTTTTGCCATGAAGCAATTAATAACAATTGGGGGGGGGTTTTATTAAAAACCCAAAACACAGGTCTTAAAATGAACAACTTGAAAAGCTCAGTAGGATCCAAACACCTAATGATAAATTGTGTCACAAATCGCCAAGTCGTAACAGTACCACCTAGGATATAGACCATCATCTACAAATACCAAATAGATTATCCATGGTTTGGTGTCGCTAGTGAGAATCTCCGAATTGTCTTTAGTGTGAATTGTGGAGGCTGAAGATATGAAATGATCTGTTTAGTGCGCGGTACCCTGGTCCAGCATTGATAGGGAATAGTGAAGCAGTAGGTGACATTCAGTGCCACTAGCTAGTAGCAGAGAAATGGAAACGAATTGAAAAGAGAAAAGGAATTAAATGTTGTGGTTTCTAAGGGAATACTGGGTTACGACCCTAAACTGAATGATCAATCCAAAAAAGTAGCAGTAACGATTCTGTATTAGTGTGGGATTGGCCGAGATGACCAGCCTGAATGGTTGTTTTGTGTAATAGGCTAAAGCCGTTTGAACTGGGATAGTGCTGGAAGGACTCATGTGCGGGATGGGATCGTGTTAGTCGATTGGTAGCCGTAGTGTGCCCTGAAATGATAAGAGTGGAAGTGACAAAAGGCGAGCGGATCTGAAAGAGAGGTATGGGGATAAATTTTGTAATAAATAATTGGATTTTTCACAAAATAATTTGAATGGGAAGGGGGGATTAAATTATTAATATGAAAGGGAAAATCACCCTGGTTATAATTTTTTTGTTTTGATTACAAGAACGGCAAAAGGCCACATTAGATTTAAGAAAACTAGTGAACCAAAAAGTGCACTAGTAAGAATAAAGTACAAATCACTTCTGTAAAGTTCAGAAATCGAATAGAAGAATATTCGATCCCTGAAGGGGGGAATGTGACGAAACAGGCTTTGTTATTAATTAAATTGTATAATTGTAAGATTTTTTAATTTTTTTTGAATGACAATTCAAAGTGACATATGATTTATTATTTGAATTTATATCGAAAAGTGAACTTGACGGACATCTATCGGAAGAAAAGTACTAATTAAAATCTAAATCTGATTGGTGTCTCCCTCCGCGGCTAATTGGGTAATTAGGTCACCCAGGTAGCCAGCAGTTTAGCGTGCCTTGAAGAAGAACTCTTCCTCTTTTGCCTACGACCTTGATCCGAAACGCACGTGGTTTACTGACCTAATCAAAACCCCATCTGTGATAGTTAAAAATCCAAGTATATCTTGAACAATCTAACGTTTTATCGTAATATCAAGTGTTCAGTGAAAACATCCTGTGATTCTATATCATGTGCGATTGATATTTTCAAGAAAATAGCTGTGATCTGGGAGTTATCCAAAATTCAAGACTGCCGGTCGCGTGGAAGTGCTGTTCAGTGGTTCCAGACGCGGTGATTCGAATAGATAAGTACTTGGTACATTCTTTGATGAATGAACTTAATTAACTATTAAATTATAATAGGCAGAGAGCACAATCTTGACCCTAAGGTACTAACTTACCATAAGTAAGCCTAGAGTCGGATTGAATAAAATAAACAATTTACCAGGTTCACTTCAATAATACATTTGAAATTAATTATTAAGTTGTAAATGATATGTTAATGAATAGCCTATAATTGGAGGTATAATTAAAGAAATTAATACAAGTATGTTGGTTTCCGGAAGTAGCTTTAAATAAAGATAAAAGTAAATATGAACACAATATATTAGTTTGAATGGGTATCGAGCCAAAACACAGAATTAATTTTATATATTTAATCAATAATTTAAATTCAGTAAATTTTCTATCAATTTCATTAATATAAATTTTCTTGAAATCCTAGAACAGAGTCAAAATGGCGTCCAACATTAATAATCTAGGGTATCTGATCTAATTAACCAGCGGATTGCTAAATAGTAATTATAAACTAGCGTCACTGATACCGCCCACTCTTGAACATTTGATTTCAGTGAAGTGCACGGTTCCCCTTAAAGAGGGATAAGGAAGCTCTCCTGTAATCAGCTGACTAGCTAGATTGGAAATATAGTCACAATCACGCATGGTACAGACGGATGACCCGGAAATCTTGAAGGAGCCAAAACAACATCTGTATCTAAGAGATATTCAAATTTTAAAAATAATTTAATTTATATTTTCCATAAAAAATATTAATAATAAAGTAACTTAATATTTAAATAACCTACCCTTATTAAAGGGGATAAATTAATTTCCCACATGTGTTTGGGGCGACAAGCCTATTTCAGCTAATTTTATTGATATAAAATTAATTATATAAAGAAAAAAAAAATAAATAAAATAAAAATCATTTCTTTTTAATATAATAAGTAAACATTAGAATCAAATTTCTCGGAACTTGAAAACAACAAATCAAGTCAGATGACCAATATATTTTATGTTTCTTTAGTTAAACAAACCAATAATAATTAATAATAATAAGCCAAATATATGAACCTGAATTGTTATAAATTAAATTAAAATATAAATAAACATAACAAGTAAATAATAAGACTAATTAAAAGAAATAAGTCATTATAATTTATTAAATTTGATAAATATAAAACACTTGATAATATTTGTTTATAAACAAAATTAAGTAATTCGAATTTGTTGATATAAAAATTAGAAGTAAAATAAATAATCATTGTATTAAAATTGTCAAAACTTAATAGAAGAAATTTGAACTTTAAATTTTATTATTAATTTCAAACTAAGTTTTTTTATTTAAGAAAAATTAAATACAACTCAATTATAACAAACAAATCAATTTATCGTAATTTCATCAAGATTAACCTTTTGTTTAATTTATTAATTTTCACGAAAAGAAATTAAATGCTATTAATTATAAACAAACAAAAGAAACCCTTTTAGTAATATCAATAAAACGAATTTCATAAATTTTAATTAACTCATTTGAATTTGTTTTTTTTGAAATAAACCAGAGTCCATTACAATTAAGCTTTTCTTTCAGCATCCGATCGCAGGTAATTTTGTCACTCTCATTCAGGCGATTTTTTTGAATTTTTGCGGTGTTTATCTTATCGCTTCTTTGCAACAACAACAACAACCGGATTATAGCTTAAGTCATTTCAGGCATAGTATCCTCACATCCAATAGGAAGGTTAACCAGCGAGTAGGTCAGGTCGGGAAACAACATCTTAGGCGATTAAAGTCGTAACACTTAGCGAAGCAGATCACCAATTTACCACCTTAAAATTCAGCATTGCGACTTTAATAAGATTAGCCCTTTTAGAGGACTAATCTTGTCTTTATTTTTCGATACTCTCCCTGAGTTACATCTGCTCGTAAACTAATCAGTTGCTACAACTTGCTCAATATTGTCGAATTGTCAATATTGAGGGAGAGTGTGGCAATTGGTAAGTTAGAGCGCAAATCGGGCGAAACAAAACTTACTTATTTAAGTTTTGTAAGTCCAATTTGTCACTAATATATATATTATTTATTTATTTGAGACTATAGTTTCGGGTTTCGTCTGCATCATCAGTCTTTTAATTATAAATGTTGTTTTTCATGGAGTCAATATCGTATGGATATTGAAAATGTGATGTTCTTTTACTGGTTGGCAGCTTAGAATTAAAGACATTCTTTTTGGTTCACATTCAAATATAACCATATGGTTTCCCTTTCTCCTTGTTTTACAAAGAGATAGGCTGACAATGGAAAGGGGGGGGTTGTTTTTTTTCTTTTATCTTTTGTTAGCAAACATCTTAAGCAAATTGCTATTTGATAATTCAATTTGGCTGTTCAAACAAAGTTTTGAATTTTTATTGAATGATTTCAAAATTTCTAACGATTCAATTGCGCTAATTAATTTTGGGTTTCTTTCTCCTTTTATTAATCTAATTCCTGTGCCTTCTGGGAAAGAGTGATTGTTTGAATTTAAATGTTCCGCAAAAGAGTTTTCATTCTTTTTATTTTTAAAATCCCTAATATGTTCATTTAATCGAATTTTCAGATTCCTCTCTGTTTTCCCTACGTAGATCGCTTCGCAATCTTTACATTTCAAACTATAAACCCCTTCTTTTTCTATATTTGGTAATTTGTCTTTTTTATTTGAACCTAAATCTTTCTAGAGTAGTAGGGTTTTGAATACTGTGTTTCAAATTCAAATTTAACAGAGTTTCTCATTATGGTAATCAATAAATTCTAACAAGAGCTGAGTTTTAAAAAGTTCAAATATAACAAACGTCACTTAGAAACAACAAATGAAAATGCCTCGTTTGTTTTAATAATTCCATGGCCTCAGTGATTTTTTGTAAAAATACAATTATTTATAATGTTGATTATTACGGTTCTAAAATTTCAAAATTTGAAAACAAAAATATGTTCGAGATTCAGTATTTTTTCTCTACAAAAAACCTATAAGAACTTTAACTCTAAAATAATTAGGGTAGCAAATAAATGCACATTCAAAAATTAACATTGTAATCGCTATGCTGCGTCGGCCAAGTCACCACCCTGTATACGAGTGATCTATTTTATTCTATTAGATATATTTTAATATTAAATGAATGTCTTGTTTACTTCTAGTCTTATTATATCTAAACGAATGTTTTTTTATCATAAGACGACATTAGATTTTCTGCAAATAGTGATATCTTAATAATAAGATATTAAAAAAAAAATTAACAAAAATTTTGTTTCCAGCATTATCAATGTTTTTTTTTTTAATTTTACAACCCACAATATGATTATAAGAAATATTAATATATATTAAAATTAGATTACCTCGTAACTTAAATCAAATATAATAATTCATATTTTTATCTAATTTATTCAACCAAATGAATAATTAAAATACATATTTATATAATTCATTTGATTGAATATAGATTCCACATCAAATGAATATAATCATCTTCTAGTCAGAAATACATACCTATATTTATTATAAATAAAAAATATTCAATTTTATATCATTTCTTGTCGTATTTACGTATTATTCCATTTAAATACTCAACTATTAAATTTAACTATTCCACTATTTTACTCAAATAACAATATTTTCATAATTTACTTATTGGTGCTTGGTTCAAATAGCGGCATCTTAACTATTAATACATCTGAGAGCTGCTCCGAAAATATGAGAAGTACGTATATCATTTATTCATATTATTATATGAGACAGAGATCGATTTCGCCATAATTAATTTCTAAAGATAAGAGTAAATAGATATTTTATTTAATAACTAGGATTCACCTATGAGTTCCGGAGATACTGGGTCAACTTATTTCACATTAAAATTCAAAAAAAATTAAAAGATATAAAAAAAAAAAATTTTTTCTCTTTTTCAATATATATCATCATGAGTTACCTTCTGCATTTCCTGAAGATGGGTTGATAGCCCGAAATATATATATTGAAAAAGAAAATTTTTTTTTTTTTATATCTTTTAATTTTTCAATTTTAATATTATTGTATGTAAATCCATATCTAACCATAGCAAATCCATGTTAAATAAAATATCTATTTACCATCTTTATTAAAGACGTTTCACGCTTGCACCAACACCACAATCTCTACTGATTAATAATTAATTTCACCATCTATCCATATCAAATATAATTTCTTAACTATAAATATATCGTTTTTTTAGTGTATCGATATAAAAAAATATGTGTGTGTGGAATCCACGCGCGAGGGTTTATGGTATAGGGCATTTATATAGGGTTTTTTCAATGAAGGGTGATTCAAGGCAGGGGGACGGACCCAGGGGGCAAAGCCCACTGGCTATCAAAAGGCCGCCGAAGGCGGACTTCGCAGCTAGTTTATTATTAAATTCGGTTTCGAAAATATATTTCTACACAATATAAAATAAAAATTAATTAAATATATACCGATATATATTTTTTTAATAAATTATTTATTTAATATTTATCTGATAAGTAATCAAATGACAAAAATTAATTATTTACATTTACGATCTATCTTATAATTTTCGATGATAAAACTGATTGCAGAAAAGGAGAGATGTAATCAATATGATAAGCTCAGTAAAAGAAGTTCAGGGAATGTAAATATGTATATAGAGAAGTGATTTTTTAATTCTCTATAAAGACAAAATTCAACTAAATATTTTTAAATAATAAAGATTTTAGTATTTGAAAAATTAAGCCCAGGCTATATATTAGATATTATATTTTTTTGAATTACCGGAGAAGAGAAAAAAATTGATCAATAGAAAATTGTCGAACTCTTCTTGGATTTTCATTTGAGACCGATTAATATTATTATTTAAATAAACATTTATATCCCAAAAGATTTGACAGTAATTTGGTGAATATCTTCACATGACCTGTCGCTAATAAAGGACAATTTACAGTAAATATAGCCTTAAAATTTTTAAAATGTGTATAATAAAATATTAATAATTTATTTATAAACAAAATGACACCTTATTTTGAAAATCGGTTAATTATTAACCGAGTTATAGTGGAATTTTCATTTTAATAGTGATGGTTAGTTATTATTAAAAGTAAATGACATTAAATCCAGCAGATGGTGTTGGATTCAATTACTGATTCAAATGTTTAAATTTTCATAATTAGTCTAATTAGACAATAGAGTTGAACAAATCGATGTAAGATGTCATTAGTGAACTGCAAATTCAAATATTTTAAAATTTCAATGTTAATTATACGATATATAGTAGTACAATAAATTGACGAAAGATGGTACTAAATTGAAATGCTTAAACTTCTGATGGAATTTCTATGATGACCGATTTCATCTCAACTAATTAAGAATGACTAGCCTATAATAATGAAAATAAAAATACCTTCATAACTCAATTAATTCTCAATCTATTTTCAAAATTAAGGTGTCATTTTCAAAAATTTTGCATGAAAAAATGTCGAATTCTCCTTGCTTTATCATTTGATAGCGATTAATATTATTATCCTAGAAAAATAAATAAATAAATTATTATTTAAATAAAGATTTATATCCCAAAAGATTTGACAGTAATTTGGTGAATATCTTCACATGACCTGTCGCTAATAAAGGACAATTTACACTAAATATAGCCTTAAAATTTTTAAAATGTGTTTAATACAATATTAATAATTTATTTATAAACAAAATGACACCTTATTTTTGAAAATCGGTTAAATATTAACCGAGTTATGGTGGAATTTTCATTTTAATAGTGATGGTTAGTTATTCTTAAAAGTAAATGACATTATATCCAGCAGATGGTGTTGGATTCAATTACTGGTTCAAATGTTTAAATTTTCATAATTAGTCTAATTAGACAATAGAGTTGAACGAATCGATGTAAGATGTCATTAGTGAACTGAAAATTCAAATATTTAAAAATTTCAATGTTAATTATACGATATAGTACAATAAATTGACGAAAGATGGTACTAAATTGAAAAGCTTAAACTTGTGATGGAATTTCTATGAATCTTAACTAATTAAGAATGACTAGCCTATAATAATGAAAATAAAAATACCTTCATAAAACAATTAATTGTCAACTGATTTTAAAAATTAAGGATGTCATTTTGTTCCGAATAAAATGTTTAACATTTTATTAAATAAAAGATAATTCGATAAAACTAACAATTTTTGAAATGTAAAAGATGGAATAATTTAGGTGTAGCAAATACTTGAGGAATAACCATTCGAGATTGGATTTTTGACGTTTAGACTATTAGTACCTGGAGCCAGCGAGCGATGCTCGGCAACTTTTTGCTTCAGTTAAAAGTTATATAATAATATTATGTTTAATAATTTCAAATTCTGATAAAAACCACCCGTCACCACCCCCGCTACGTCCCTTGGACCCCTGCCCCGTACCACCCTAGCACATCACAGCCTCGCCACGCCCCCTGGCCAACCATCCCCCGTACCACCCCTGCGCACCCCCTATGCCACCTGGATCCCCACCCCACCCCCAGTTTTTGCATTTCTAGTTTTTTAGTGGCCATATATATATATATATATATATATATATAATATTTGCTATTAACTCTGTTGGATTTAAAACTCGAATTTATAATCAATTAAATTTATTAAACCAATTATTTTACATGAATTTATGCATACATTGTTTTTTGAGCTTCGATTCCGGAGATTACTTCTCCACCATCGAGTGTCCTTGATCATCTTTTAGTCCTTGTTTTTAATAAGAGGAAAAACTAATTAAAGAAAAAAACCTCTTTTCCGATAATTATTTCAATTTCATTATTCTCTCTCGTCCTCCCCCCATCTTTTCAATCAATTAATTTTTTTTTTTTTTTATAAATTTTATTAAACCAATTATTTTACATAAATTAATGTATACATTGTATTTGTGCTTCGATTCCGGAGATTACTTCTCCACCATCGAGTGTCCTTATTCATCTTTAATCCTTGTTTTTAATAAGAGGAAAAATCTAATTAGATAAAAAAACCTCTTTTCCGATTATTATTTCAATTCCATTATTCCCCAATCTAGTCGATTGGTTAACCAATTAATATTTTCTCTCTCTCAATCAATTAAATTCATTAATTTTAATATATATATATATTAATATTTTCTATTAAGTATTCGTGGTTTTTAAAATTAAAAAACCAATTAATAAATAAAAGATAATTAAAAAATAATGTAAATAAACTTTTACTTTATTTATTGATATTTTCATCTATAAATAATTATTTTAATTAAGATGAATTTTGATGAGGTCCAGACCTAGCCAGATCGCTTTCTCATCCTCAAAACTTGTTAATAGAGTTTGTTGCATCAAAATCAGTAGAGCCATTTTCAAAATAAAAAAATATACAAATATATATATATATATATATATATAAACATTTTTTCTCGTTTAATAAAGTAGATTGGTAACCATTCTGAAGAGATGTAAGATTCGAGACATATACAGACATTTTTTAAACCCATTTTTTTATAAATACTTATTACAAAAATTGAATTTTCTCTCCACGATTACAATACTTTTCGATAAAATATATACCTATATATATATGTGTTGACTTTATTATCTAAGTGTGGATCTATATATACGCTTTTCATTCATTTTAATGAATACGAAATCGAGAGTTGTTTAATTTTTGGGGATGATAAAGCGGTAAGATAGTTAGCGCATCGGCTGCAGCCCTAATACACATCCTGGCACGTACCTTAAGGGCACGTGACGCGCCACGTGGCAGGCGCAACAATTGACTCATTAGCACGGCCGTGACGGAGACGGAGATGGGTTAGTCACGCTGGAAGGAAGGTGCATTAACACAGGCCGTCAAATAGGACATAGGCCTTTTTATTAATTTTCGGAATTTATGTCTTCACTGAATAATCATAATTAATGATCGAGATAGATAGATTAGTTTTATCAGAGGGCCAGGGCGCAAGGGTTATTAGCCCTCTTTCATTACAAAAAAAAAATGAAAATAATAATTCTTAAAATTTAATTGAAGAAAAACATAATTATTATATTATAGGCGCTGGAGTTTGATTTTTTTAGGGGCGGGAGGCTATGTTTTTAGGGGGGAAGGCTATGTTTTTGACCGGTTTTTGGGCGCTTTGTTTTTTCATTTTTAGTGTTATATGGGCCCACGGATTATGTATACAAAATTTGGTTGAGTTTGGTACACGGGCCTAGATTTTCATTTTTTGACCACCCATCCTCATTTTGGGCGTTTAGTTTTTGCATTTTTAGATTTCTGGGGACCCACTGATTATGTATACGAAATTTGGTTGAGTTTGGTCAAATGGACTAGATATTAATTTTTTGAGCAAAGAGAAGCCAAAATAAAAAAAAGTGTAAGACAAGGATGTGTGCTGTCACCCATGATTTTCAACTTTTACACTAGAAGAAACGATTAAAGAATTCAAAGACAAAATTGATACAGGTATCGAAATCCAAGGTCAAAAGATAGCTATGTTAAGATTTGCTCATAACATTGTCCTTCTAGGAAGCAATAAAAAAGAATTAGAGGACGCCCTGAATGGAATTATTAAACCAAATCCTAATAGAAGAAATCAAAATGAAAATAAACAAGAATAAAACCAAGGTCCTAGTATGTACAAAAAAAGAGCAAACGAGACAGGAATGCATCAAAATTAGCCAAGAAAACCTAGAAGGAGTTAAGGAATTCCGCTACCTAGGAAGTAAAATAACATGGGATGGGAGGAGCGAAAACGAAATTAAATCAAGAATTGCCCAAGCAAAAATGGGGTTTAATTCAAAACAAAAACTACTATGCTCCTCCTCAATCAGCTTAGAAAACAGGAAGTTGCTATTGAAGACATATGTATGGAGCATAGCCATGTACGGGTGTGAAACCTGGACAATTGGAAAAGCGGAGAGAAAGAGATTAGAGGCTTTCGAAATGTGGTGCTACAGAAGAATAGGTAAGGAATATCAAATGGATGGATAAAATTACAAATAAAGAAGTTCTTGGAAGAATCGGAGAAAGAAGAACCTTGTGGAAGAGTCTGAAGAAGAGAAGAGGTCAGATGATGGGGCACACACTGAGACATGGGGGTCTGCTTGGGGATATCTTGGAGTGGGAGGTGGGAAAGAAAAGGGGAAGGGGGAGACCCAGATTAGAATATTTCAACCAAATAATTGGGAATATGGGATGCCAGACATTTAGAGAGGTGGGGGACAGAGTCGAGTGGAGACGGATTGTTGCATCAAACCAGTCTTAGGACTGTATACTCAATGATGATGATATTTATTTCCATGCGGGCTGATTAGATAGATCTTTTAAATACTAATGTTTTAGTAAGTTTTTTTAAAAGTAATTTTAGAATATACTTTCTTCAATAGATTTTCATCCAAGTTGAAAAATGAATTTTATATTCATATATCTATAAATTATACAAGAGTGATTGAAATTTAGTGTTGTGAAGGGTAAATGGCTTCCCAAATAATATAGCGTAGATGAAATGGGCCGCCAACTTCTTGACTAAATAGATTCTCTCGGAGGTTCTTAATAAAGATCTTTCCGACTCGTAAATGTTGGTTATTTTGTACTAACCCGGTGGGATATATTGTTGCTTAGAGCTCGGTATATAATTCAATGATGTGCTGGTCTTTAGATAGGGGTGGGTGACATTTCTGCTGGGCCATCGAGCAATCATAGAGCCCGATTTGGGGAAATGTGCTGGCCAATGGAGCTCCCAGGGAGGTCACCCTCCTCTTTTTGGGGGAAGCGTTATCAGTCCGGGCGCCGGTCCATTAGACGGCCGTACCTGGCCCCTCGTAAATCATATCATCCCCCGGCCGGATTCTCACCCTTCGGACCCCCCCTCACAATCGTTGCGTTGGTACGCCCTGCACGAACGGATTGCCAACGTGCCTAACTGAGTTCACAACAAATTTCTTTCGTAACAAATAAATTGCTCTACGGATTAAACGAAACGCCTAGCATGAATACAAAAATCTTTCAATAAGGCTAGAAAATCATTTATCTTTAAGCAAACATCGAAGCAGCCTGTCTTTACTCGGCTCTATCTATTATTAGCTGCAAGACCCGCCTTTGGCGGCTCTTTTGCTAGCCCCTTGGACCCTCTCCCCCACCTCCGATCAGTCTTCACTCCACCATATTAAGGAAAAAAATCCGATTTTTAATTAAAAAATTGTGTCCTAGAAAATTCTCCTCAAAAGTTATTATTAACTATCTTTTTTGAATAACAAATATCAATAGAATTAAAATTTTTTATCCGCGGCCCGAAACAATTGTTTTTTCTTCAAATGTGGTCCGTGTAATCCAAAAGGTTGGACACATCTGATTTAAACCTTTTAATCCATTTGGCCATCAACGCAAGTAACCATATAGAGAGCGCCGTGAAGTTATGCAACCCATAGAGACGGCTGAAATCGATTTAAAACAGAGATGTTTTTCACTTTTTAACCCTATCCAATAAATTATTCAATTATATATGGACCTCCTGGATGATTTAATACCCCTTTTAATTTTTATATAAATTATATTTTTTATTGTTAGGATAAATAAACTGAATTTGCTTCTTTCCAGTAATTTATTTTGTATTAAATTGAAAGTTTTTGCCGAGAGTAGCAGAATTTTTATATATTGAAGGAGACAATAAAAGAGTGTGTCTTCTGCTGGAATTATAAATTTTATTTATTTATAACGAGACTATAGTTTCGAGGGCTTTGTCCTCTTCATCAGTCTATTACAATGTATTCACAGGAATTAATTTATGAATGAAATGTTAACATCTTTCATGTGGTTAGGTTAGAAATTACACAGGGTGGGCAAGTTAAGAATTGACATTTATACTTATTTTTTATTTTGACTGTAGTTGGCGTTCGTGAAGTTTATATTTTAGCAGCTATTTTTAAAATAAAGCTTTCGGGAATTTCTATTTTACGATTTAAGAATTTTTTTGGTGAATTATTGTATGATTTTAAAATTTCTAACGATTCGAAAATACTAATTTTTAAGGGATCTAATTCTGATCTAATTAATTTAATATTTGATTCATCTGGAAAACAATGTTTCTCGGAGGTTAAATGGTCTGCAAATGCACTATGCCCTGAACCCCTTTAAAAACCCTTTTGTGTTCCGAAATGCGCGTGTTTAAATTTCGTTCTGTTTTTCCTATATAGGTCGAATCACATTCTCCACATGTTATGGAATAGACACCTTTTTTGTCCATTTTTTGAATTTTGTCTTTCTTATTATTGCTAATATCAGATCCCAATGTTCTAGAGGATTTGAAAATAGTTGTTTTTTAAATTATTTGGGAGTTGTTGATTTCGACTTATATAGGAAAAACAGAACGAAATTTAAACACGCGCATTTCGGAACACAAAAGGGTTTTTAAAGGTGGTTCAGGGCATAGTGCATTTGCAGACCATTTAACCTCCGAGAAACATTGTTTTCCAGATGAATCAAATATTAAATTAATTAGATCAGAATTAGATCCCTTAAAAATTAGTATTTTCGAATCGTTAGAAATTTTAAAATCATACAATAATTCACCAAAAAATTCTTAAATCGTAAAATAGAAATTCCCGAAAGCTTTATTTTAAAAATAGCTGCTAAAATATAAACTTCACGAACGCCAACTACAGTCAAAATAAAAAAATAAGTATAAATGTCAATTCTTAACTTGCCCACCCTGTGTAATTTCTAACCTAACCACATGAAAGATGTTAACATTTCATTCATAAATTAATTCCTGTGAATACATTGTAATAGACTGATGAAGAGGACAAAGCCCTCGAAACTATAGTCTCGTTATAAATAAATAAAATTTATAATTCCAGCAGAAGACACACTCTTTTATTGTCCCCTTCAATTTATTTTGTTTTTCAAATGGTTATTCCAAATATTTCGAGAGCGTTCTCAGCATCTCTTCCTCAGTGGAAACTGTGGGACCACACAATAGGCAAGTCAGTGAGTTGTTATAATTACAGGTGTCAAAAAAGTACTCACCCACTCCCCCACCAATGTGCCGACTCCATCAGTTATTATTATTATTATTTATAAATAGTTCATAGTTTGTTCATCATCAAGAAATAGCTATTATAGAGATTATAGAATTATTATAGAAATATTAGATTTTCATTTTTTTATTAGCCTTTAAGTAATGCAGCATTTTTTTAATTGATTTTAATTATAGATTCTCATTACAATCTAAAATAACATAAATCAAATATACAGATAAATTATTTCCCATAGTTAGCCCATTTGATTTTTTTCCCCCGGGGAGATTTACGATAAGTGAAAAAAATATGTTCCTGATGTCACCCGATCCCATTAATGTTTTTTCATCGAATGAATAATAGAAAAAATAATCGTTATTTGACCTGTGAAGAGGACACCAGAATGAACAATAGTGACTTAGAATAATAAGCTGGGAGATTGCATTGGCGAAGGGCGAATTGCGTCACAGGTCAGCAAAAGGGCTGGCTGGGTCGGCGGGGGCGTGTGAGTTCCGGGGGGCGCGGGGGCGTGTCCCCCCCAGGCGGAAGTCAATTAGGGGGGGGGCGCGTGCCCCTTCGCGGTTCGTTGGCTTCAAGCAACCCGCCACTCATTCAAAGGTTCACACAATATCGAAAGTAAACACACACTATATAGCGAGTTATTCACGTCTCATCAAGATTGATATCATATTTGATTCGACCCGAGTCGTCAGAAATTACTTACAGATCTCACTACTCTTTTCTATTGTGAATTTTGTTGGAATACCCCGAATATTAATTGCACTACTTCTTCATCGTCCACGTGCTAAGAAATTAAATTCGGCGTGGGGGGATTTTTTGTGTAAACTTCTTTTATAGCCCACAGGCAAATTAGACTTCCACAGGTCAATAAGTATTGATTGATCTTTATTATTAGCCTTCTCGGCTATTTTTTTTTACATTTATAGTTTTACATTTATATTTTTACATATAGTTTGACATATTAATTTACAATTTTTAGGTACAAGTAATATAATTCTTCACATTAACAGTTTCAATATAATAGGACATATTAATAAAAAATGAGAAAGTGGAACAGGTAAAGAAAAGAAGATACCTATGGTAGGTATTATGTCTCAACAGAATAAGAAAACACATCCCGGCCTATACAGCTTCCCTTATCTACAGAACAATAACATCGCCACATTCCATGTAGTGCCCGATAGTTCCGTATGTAAAACGGATTTTGACGGGCTACAAAAACCCCAGAATGAAGCAATGAGAAATATACTAAAGTGCAACAGGCACACCAAGCAAAACAATGTTTGGAGCATTTTAAAAGTTGTATTATATGATGTATAGCTACAATAGCTAATAAAGATTATTATCTTTGTAAAATGTATTCTTTTAATTTTCGTTTAAATATTATAAGACTGTCACATTGTTTTAACTCTGTTGGAATGTCATTATACATTTTTATGCCTTCATAAAATAAACTTTTTTGCGCACTTTTCGTTCTTCGAAATTGTATCATAATATTGTCTGCTTGCCTCGTTCGACCCTCCACTAATACTATTTTATTTCCTAATTCTATGGGCAGCATTCCCTTTATAATTTTAAAAATAAAAATACAAACATTATAGTACAACCTTTGCCTTATAGACATAAATTGCAATACTTGTAGCATTTCTTCCACCCTAGTATACCTATTACACTGTATTATTACTCTCATAGCTCGATTTTGCATTATCTGCAGCTTCGACAGCTGAGTCTCTCCCATTCCCACTAACAACGTCGCACAATATTCAAAATGTGGCGCTATAATTGATTTATAGACTATACATCTAGTATAGTCAGATATGCTATTTCCTATTCTGTTTAAGAAACTAATTTTTTCCCTATTTTCTTTAGCATGTAGTAGCAGTGATCATCAAATTTAAGTTCACTATCGATAATAACACCTAGATACTTTACTATACGATACTAAGTATGCACAAATAATTTTAATCGACATTAGACATCCCAAATAAGAGTTATCTGAGTCTGCTACAGTTTCTGGCAGGTGCTAAATTTTTGACGGCTTGGTTTTTTTAACCACGAAAATTTTCATAATTAGTCTAATTAGAGAATAGAGTTGAAGAAATCGATGTAAGATGTCATTAGTGAATTAGTAAATATGTATATAGAGAAGTGATTTTTAATTCTCTATAAAGAAAAAATTCAACTAAATATTATTAAATAATAAAGATTTTAGTATTTGAAAAATTGAGTCCAGGCTATATATTAGATATTATATTTTTGAATTACCGGAGAAGAGAAAAAATGATCAATCGAAAAGTGTCGAACTCTCCTTGGTTTTTCATTTGAGACCGATTAATATTATTATTTAAATAAACATTTATATCCCAAAAGATTTGACAGTAATTTGGTGAATATCTTCATATGACCTGTCGCTAATAAAGGACAATTTACAGTAAATATAGCTTTAAAATTTTTAAAATGTGTATAATAAAATATTAATAATTTATTTATAAACAAAATGACACCTTATTTTTGAAAATCGGTTAATTATTAACCGAGTTATAGGTGGAATTTTCATTTTAATAGTGATGGTTAGTTATTAATAAAAGTAAATGACATTAAATCCAGCAGATGGTGTTGGATTCAATTACTGATTCAAATGTTTAAATTTTCATAATTAGTCTAATTAGAGAATAGAGTTGAACAAATCGATGTAAGATGTCATTAGTGAACTGAAAATTCAAATATTTAAAAATTTCAATGTTAATTATACGATATAGTACAATAAATTTACGAAAGATGGTACTAAATTGAAAAGCTTAAACTTGTGATGGAATTTCTATGATGGCCGATTTCATCTCAACCAATTAAGAATGACTAGCCTATAATAATGAAAATAAAAATACCTTCATAAATCAATTAATTGTCAACTGATTTTAAAAATTAAGGTGTCATTTTGTTCAGAATAAAATGTTTAACATTTTATTAAATAAAAGATAATTCGATAAAACTAACAATTTTTGAAATATAAAAGATTGTGAATTTTGTTGGAATAACCAGAATATTAATTCCACTACTTCTTCATCGTCCACGTGCTAAGAAATTAAATTCGGCGTGGGGGGATTTTTTGTGTAAACTTCTTTTATAACCCACAGGCAAATTAGACTTCCACAGGTCAATAAGTATGCACAAATAATTTTAATCGACATTAGGCATCCCAAATAAGAGTTATCTGAGTCTGCTACAGTTTCTGGCAGGTGCTAAATTTTTGACGGCTTGGTTTTTAACCACGAAAATTTTGGATTTTTTTTTTAAATTTTCGCTTATAACTCAAAAACCATGAGTCCTCCAGAAAATGTCACTCTTACCAAAATGGAAGAGCATAAAATTTTGCGTCAAATAAAGTACGTAAAAGTTAAAATTGGTTCAGCGGTTTAACCACAAATGATCTTCAAAGATATCCAATTTTTACTAACTTGACGGAAAAGTGAATTATGCTCAATAGGTGGTCACAAGAAGACAATCTTCCAATTTTACGGGTGCTGAGCCCCATAATAGTGGCCAATAGCGTGAAAAATGAGATTGGCAAAGTTTCTAGTGCTGAAATCAAGATTTCAAAGTTATTTTTCCACACTATGCTGCTTTGAAATTCAACTAATTAAATTGCTAAATCATGAATACCTAACTACACAAATTCAGCTAACTCCATTGTTAGGAATCGTGCACTTGGAAATATTTTTTTTTTATATAAATTCTACATTAGATTTTTATACTTTAACGAGTTGCTCCAGGCCTTTGGCACGCCCTCTACAGCTCGGCCCTCCGGGCAGGTGGCCCTGACGGGCAACGTCTCGGCATTTGATTATTAGGTCTGTAATATATATTTGTAATATTTTGCGCCCACTTTCGCCCCCAGGAACTCATTTTGGCTATTGAATTTTACAGCATACATTTTATATAGTCTTAAAAACTAACATTACAAAATTTGATCTATATCGGAGAGAGTATTAATTGTTGCCCCCACTCACATTTTGGGAGGTTGAAATTATTTTTTAGATATTTGCAAATATTTAGATATTCTCAGTTTTCTCAAGAGTAAATGTACAAAAAATCTAAAAATTTCTATATTTTGCCCCCTCCCCCCTTCGCCCCCATACAGTCAATTTAGATAGTATATTTTTATAGGAATATTTTCTTAAAGTAATAAAGAATAACTGTACAAAATTTGACCAAGATAGGAGAGTTTTAATTTTTGCCCCCACTCACATTTTGGATAGTTGGGAGTCGAATTTCAAAAAATCCTGAAATCACTTTTTAGATATTTGTATTTAGAATTTTATTAAGTAAAAATCAAGTAGATATCTTACCATTCTTAAATGAAAATGCATAATTAGTGTAAACACAATGCAAAGATATTTTGCCCCTTTTGACCCCTTTAGGGGTCGAATTTCAAAAAATCCTGAAAATAGTTTTTAGATATTTTAATTTAGTATTTTTATAAGTAAAAAGCAAGTAGATATTTTATCGTCCTTAAGAGATATCGTATAATCAGTGAAAACACACTTTTCCCCCTTTGACCCGCTTAGGGGTCGACTTTCCAAAAATCCTTTCTTAGTGAGCCCTTATGTTATGGATGTAATATCCTCTCCAAATTTCATGTTTCTATGTCCAGTGGTTCTGACTGTTTTGATGATGATGAGTGAGTGTATCGGGCAAAGAATTTTATATATATAGATTACATTACCATAATGGGTATGATCAAATATTGTAATCGTGCATGGAAAAAGTGGTTATTTTTTGCTTCGTTTTTTCGATATATATCTCAAAAACGGCTCAAACTATTTTGATTTAAAAAAAATGGACGAAACCATGGCATTTCGGTCTACAATGAAGCCCTAGTAAGTGAACGTCGAAAAAATTATATTTTTCGAGATATTAATTGTTTTGTCAAAATGTCTGTTAGTACGTTAGAACGTTACCAAAATTTTGTGGACTAGGTTATAAGATTTTCAAACTAAAGAATCAAGAAAAATTAAATTTATAATAAAATTAACTTATTTCTAATGACGAAAAGATTTTTATTTTTTTTTTGGAGCCAAAGTTGGAGAAGGGGGGGGGTTAAAAAATGAAAAACCAGGCCCTTGGATTAAACTCAACCAAATTTTGTATACCTCCCAATTTGGGGCAGTTAGTATTTGCACTTTAAGTCTTCTGGAAGCCCACTGATTATGTATACAAAATTTGGTTGAGTTTGGTCCAAGGGACTACATTTTCATTTTTTGACCCTCCCTCCCTAAATGATTATAAATTATTTTATTAGTAATGAAGCTGTTGAAGCTTTTATTTTTGTGATTAATTTGATTAAAGTTTAAATTTTTATTTAAATCACACATGATTACTTTATAATTATTTATTGAAACAAATAATAACAATTTTAATACATTAAATTAAAATTAAAATTGTAATTATTTGTTTCAATAAATAATTATAAAGTAATCATGTGTGATTCAAATAAAAATTTAAACTTTTATTATTTTATTAAATATTAAATATAAGAGAGGCGTTAAGCCAGGCGTATGGTAAAGTCATGTGGATGGCCACATCAGCTTATTTTTTAATATTTTCGATTGACTGGTCTCTCTTTTATGATATAAAAAATAAGTTTATAATAATCAACGCGTTGGTCATTTAAAAATCCTGCGTGGGTAAGTGTCTCCCCCAGTGGGTCATATAGGCTCGCCACCACTCACCTAGAACCTACACTGTAAAAACGATATATTTATAATTAAGAAATTATATTTGATATCAATAGATGTTGAAGTTAATTATGGCGAAATCGATCTCTGTTCACTATGAATAAATGATATACGTATTTTAAGTATTCTCATACTTTTGGAGCCACTTTAGATATATTAATAGTTAAGATGCCGCTATTTGAACCAAACGCCAATAAGTTAATTATGAAAATATTGTTATTTGAGTAAAATAGTGGAATAGTTAAATTTAATAGTTGGGTATTTCCAATCCCCGGGTATGGAATAATACGTAATTACGACAAGAATGAAATAAACTTAAATATTTATTATTTATAATAAATAATATTCAAGCTTAATTCATTTATATTCATTTGATGTAGAATCATATAAATATTTAATTTAATTAAATTGAAAGTTTTTTGTACCGAGGGTAGCAGAGTTTTTATATTGAAGGAGACAATAAAAGACTGATGAAGTGAGCAAAGCCCTCGAAACTATAGTTTCGTTATAAATAAAATTTATAATTCCAGCAGAAGACACACTCTTTTATTGTCTCCTTCAATTTAATTTAATTATTCATTTGGTTGAATTAATAAAAAAAAATTAATTTAATTTTCTATATTTATAAGGTATATAAGGTACCTAATCTAATTTTAATATATATTAATATTTCTTCTAATCTTCTAGTGGGTTTTAAATTAAAAAAAAAACAATTAATAATGTAAACAAAATTTTTGTTAATTTTTTTTTAAATATCTTAATTATTAAGATATCACTATTTGCGAAAAATCTAAGTCGTTTTATGATAAAAAAACATTCGTTTAGATATAATAAGAGGTTTTACTAGAAGTAGACAAGAAATTCATTTGAAATTAAGAGAAATCTAATAGAATAAAATAGATCACTCAAGTATATTAAATGCCTAAAAATTTGGTCAAATTTGGAATGATTTCGATATATCTTGATTATTAATAAAATATCTTTGGAATAAATAAGAGCTCATTAAAAATGCTCAATTCTATCAATATATTTATTATAAATAAATTGTTTTTTCAGTCTACACCATTCATTCTCCTTTAATAAAATTTGTGACTTGTTATTGAAAGATGTTAATAAAAGTTTGTTTCAAGTGTAATCAAATAGAAAATCTAATCTTATTTTTTTGGTAAATTAAACAGAAAAAAAAAGTTTTGTCCAAATAAAAAGAAAAAAATAAGAGAAATTTGTATTATTTTCACTGGATTCTTTTGTATAAAAGCAAAAAGAAATAAATATATCGAAATAAATGCAATATTTGGGGCATTGAATAGTGGGCTAGTTGAGCGAGCGAGTGCACAAAAGGCAAAGTTCTATATCCCCCTGGGCTTAAGGGCGGTAGGGGGGGGGACGTCCTGGTACACCTCCGCTATTTCAAAAGAAGGATTAACCTTCTGTCATCAAACAGTCCAGGATCCGTTTGCTACAAATTGCTCAGTAATAGAAACGAAGTTATTTAAGGTCAGCACCGACAGGGCGGTAATTCTTTCACAATAGCTTTGTGCCCAGGTGAGAACCCCCCCCCTCCCCAAGGTCTTAAAGACAGATTAAATTTTTGGCTGTTTTCTTGTTTAGAAAATAAATAATATAACTGGCTGGTGGTGTTGGGACTTTATATACCGGGCAGGTCATATCAAAGGAGCTCAGTCACTTTCACAGGGTGCCATAGAGATGTAGCCAAGGGTAAGCAACCCGGAGGATCAGTGCAATTACCTACAATAAATCTTCGGG
This sequence comes from Forficula auricularia, assembly GCA_024734495.1. NCBI lineage: Eukaryota > Metazoa > Arthropoda > Insecta > Dermaptera > Forficulidae > Forficula > Forficula auricularia. Next base: position 1,685,922 of record JALMQS010000068.1, read on the forward strand.
AAAACGCAAACATATCCGTATTGATCGAGTCAGAGGAGGTCTTTAATTCGACTGAAAGAATTTTCACAAAGATGGATATAACTTCATTCTAAATTTACTAGAAGGCAAAAAATACCCATTTTTATTATAATAATTAAATATCTACGGGCTCCGTCCCATCTCAATTGGCCCACCAATATTTTTTTCTTTTTAAATAAAATTATGCTAATTCACGGTAAATTTAATTTAAATATTTATTTTTATTATCATTTGGAACAACATTTTAAGCAATTTAAAACATTTTATTGTAACATTTCGGTCAGTCTTGGTATAGATTTACATTTAATTAATGAATCTGATTGCAGCATGAATAAATTTTTTTCAAAATTGTCGTATTGGGTTTGAATTTCTTTATTTTCAGTGAGGTCAATTTCTTTAATATCGCATTCGAACTTTGTAATCATATCGGTTTGTATATTTTGAAAATTAAATATAGTATTTTTATTCCAATCTGGATTTGGTCTTTTGATAATTATGTTTATGGGAACTTCAATTTTTATCAATCGATGATCTGTATAGAACGTGAAGTTATTCACCACCTCAAATCTCAAAATCATATTTAAATGAGGAGCTAAGATGAAATCAATTTCGTTTTTATATATTCCGTTTGGGGCTATCCAAGTCCATTTTCTACCTTTTCTTTTTTTATAAAATGTATTTATTATTTTTAAATTGTTTTCCTGGCAGAACTGTACTAGTCTTTCCCCTCTTACGTTCCTATGGCCATATCCATAAGGGCCCATAATCTTTCTGTTCTCCTCTTCCCTTTGTCCCACCTGGCTGTTAAAATCGCCCATTATTATTGTTTTATTATTTCGATGACGAACTAGTGAGAGTGACCGGAGTCGAATGGATGAGAGTGGCAAGAAACAGAGACAATTGGAAGACCATGGGAGAGGCCTATGCCCCTCGGGGCCTGGGTTCCTTTATAACTTGTACATAGTTTAAATTAAAAATGAAAACAAATGTATTTTATTATAGTTAAAAAAATAAAAATGATGATTGTAATAATAATGATACTAAATAATTAAAATGTATATACAATGTTAAATGTAAAATGTAATTTGAACCAATAAAGGCTTAAAAATAAATAAAAATAAATTGTAACATTTAACTTAAAATTATTTATGTTGATTAATATCCATTATAATTAGTAGATTAAAAATTCAGTTTATTGGACAAAGTTTTTTTATTGAAGTTCTTCTTCAATTTTTGTACAACGTTTCGTCTCTCTCGAGACTTTTTCAAGTACTCAATTGGCTAGAACAACATTGGTTGAAATAAAGATAAAAATAACTGAGACATAGTAGAATTTTTTCTTTCTAGATTGATACCATAAAACAATATAAGTATAGATGTAATTGACAGGTCATAGATATAAACTATATTATATCTATGACCTGTCAATTACATCTATACTTATATTGTTTTATGGTATCAATCTAGAAAGAAAAAATTCTACTATGTCTCAGTTATTTTTATCTTTATTTCAACCAATGTTGTTCTAGCCAATTGAGTACTTGAAAAAGTCTCGAGAGAGACGAAACGTTGTACAAAAATTGAAGAAGAACTTCAATAAAAAAACTTTGTCCAATAAACTGAATTTTTAATCTATTAAAATTATTTTTTAATTGTTAAAAACATATTTTTATATAAAAAATAGTTCTTTGCTTTTCACGATTTTTTTTTTTTTTAATAATCTTTGAATATGTGAAATAATCAAGAAGGCTTTGCCTTTTACCAACAAAAGAAAGTTTGTTTTGTTTATTATTAGTAAAAATGACTTGTGGAAAGGTTGTTGATGAAATTATCAATTTATTTAAAAAGGGAAAATCAAACGCGGAAATTGGCGATCTAGTTAATTTATCAAAGTTAACTGTCAGAAATATTATTCGAGTTTATAAAACAACGGGTACAATAGCTACAAAACCTCGGTTTGCGTCGAAATCCAAAATATCAGATGCTGATAGACGGGCATTGAAGAAGATTATTAGAAAAAACAGGCGTTCGAACTATGGTGAATTATCTGTTCTTTGGAGTGATGCTGTGGGGCGAAGTGCCATAGAGACGTCCTTAAGTTAGGTTTTAAAACTTACAAGGTAATTTTATTGCAACTTATTCCGACTTTTTTTTTGTAATTTTACTAATTTTTTTAGGCGAAAGAAAAGCCACTCTTGACATTAAAACAAAAGAAAAACCGGCTTAAATGGGCTAAAAGTCACATTAATTGGACGAGTGATGAATGGAATAGTGTCCATTGGAGTGATGAGTCTCGTTTTGAAGTTTGTGTTGGGGACAATCGAAGCAGAGTTATTCGTCAGAAAAATGAAGCTTTCAATTCAGATTGTTTAAAAAAGAAAGTAAAATTTCCTGCTTCAGTTATGGTATGGGGTTCAATGTCTGCTAGAGGTGTTGGAAAACTTCACTTCATTGATGGAATTGTAAACACCAATAAATATTTAGAGATTTTAAAAAAATCGTTAGTTCAAACAATGGCAGATGCATTGCAGAATAATAATAATTTTGTGTTCCAACAAGACAGGGCGGCCTGCCATACATCAAGAAAATCTTTAAAATGGCTTTCTGATCATAATGTTCCACTTTTGGAGTGGGTGGCAAACAGTCCCGACTTGTCACCAATAGAAACTCTTTGGCACACAATGAAAAAGCTATTACGAATACAACCAGCTAGAAACGTAGTCGAATTAAAACACAAACTTCAAAATATTTGGGATACTTTCACTCAAGATGAGTGTCAAAACTTAATAAGTACGTTGCCCAAAAGAATTCAAGCCGTAATTAAAAATAAAGGCGACGTCACACAGTGGTAAAGGTTTTTGATTTTGTATGTTTTCCTTGTTTTTAACAATTAATTAAAGTTGAATGATTAAAGAATACGAAAGATAGGTCTTCTGTGGGTTATTATTTTTTTCTGATTTCATGACCCTAATGACTGTAAACGATAATGCAAGTAGGAAATATGTCAATTTGCCCCGCGACTAGGGGAGAGGAAAGAATGGGGGTTGAAAAGGGAAAGGAAAAAGCAATCATAATGCTCGGGATGGGATAGGAATGGGGAATATAAACGTGGCGAGGCGATTCGAGCATTGATATCCACTTAGCGAACCTCAATCGGCAGGAAAAGACACCACCAGGAAGGATCCTCAATCATCGACAACCACCCTTCCTTGGCAATGATTCTTTTTTCCAGCTAAGACACGCATCAATAAAATCCAACCGCCAATGAACCATTAGAACAAAGATAAGCTTTTAAATAAAGAACTGTGGAGTTATTCGCTATTTTTATTTGTTTATTTTTTTAACCGACTTCAAAAAAGGGGAGGTTCTCAATTCGACTGATTTTTTTTTTTTTTTTTTTGTATCTATGTTACCTGATATCACCGCCAATTGTGAACCGATTTTTATTATTATTTTTTGCATTGGGTTCAGTCGAGGGGTGAACCGGCACCTAATATGCTGTACACCTACTTCCACTTGTAATTCCAAATATTTCCAAGAACTTCCAAATATTTCCAAGTAATTCCAAATATTTCCAAGTAGGTACTTCCAAATATTTTCAACTACTTCCAAATATTTCCAAGCACTTCCAAACATTTCCAAGTACTTCCAAATATTTCCAAGTACTTCCAAATATTTCCAAGTAATTCCAAATATTTCCAAGCACTTCCAAACATTTCCAAGTACTTCCAAACATTTCCAAGTACTTCCAAAGATTCCCAAGTACTTCCAAATATTTCCAAGTACTTCCAAATATTTCCAAGTACTTCCAAACATTTCCAAGTACTTCCAAACATTTCCAAGTACTTCCAAATATTTCCAAGTACTTCCAAAGATTCCCAAATACTTCCAAATATTTCCAAGTACTTCCAAATATTTCCAAGTACTTCCAAACATTTCCAAGTACTTCCAAACATTTCCAAGTACTTCCAAATATTTCCAAGTACTTCCAAAGATTCCCAAATACTTCCAAATATTTCCAAGTAATTCCAAATATTTCCAAGTACTTCCAAAGATTCCCAAGTACTTCCAAATATTTCCAAGCACTTCCAAACATTTCCAAGTACTTCCAAACATTTCCAAGTACTTCCAAATATTTCCAAGTAATTCCGAATATTTCCAAGCACTTCCAAACATTTCCAAGTACTTCCAAATATTTCCAAGTACTTCCAAAGATTCCCAAGTACTTCCAAATATTTCCAAGCACTTCCAAACATTTCCAAGTACTTCCAAACATTTCCAAGTACTTCCAAATATTTCCAAGTAATTCCGAATATTTCCAAGCACTTCCAAATATTTCCAAGTACTTCCAAACATTTCCAAGTACTTCCAAAGATTTCCAAGTACTTCCAAATATTTCCAAGTAAGTAGTTTTCAACTAATTCCAAATATTTCCAAGTACTTCCAAACACTTCCAAGTACTTCCAAATATTTCCAAGTACTTCCAAAATACTTCCAAAGAGGTGTACACCTACTTCCAATCGCGGATCACTCCTCGGGTTCAGTATGGTTTCCGATTGGTCACGTTCTTTTTTCATTTGTATGGGAACCTTTTTTGTTATGTTTGTTCAGGCATAACTTCTTTGTTTATGAACCGATTTTAATGATTCTTTCTGCAATTGGATCAATGTAGCTCCAAGGTAGTCAGGATACCTAACTATTTATTTATATTATGCATGTTCAGCGAGAAATTTTTGACACGTGGACCGATTTCGATGAATCTTTTTTTATCGGAAAGGAGGTAGCTTAGGGGTGGTTTCATATTAATTTGGTCAAGTTCTGATAATATAATCAATGACAAAATAGCGTAAATCTCCAATTCTTATGAGAAAATAATCGAAATTATAATAAATAAAATCTTTTATAAAAAAAATCTTAAAACCAGCGAACGTTTCGAGAGAATTTCTATATTTATGAATTGAATTTTATTATCAATTTCTTGAATCATTCGCCCGACTTAATAACATCACTAAAAAGAGAAAAATAAAAATAATGTTTATAATAAAAATAAAAATAAAACCGACTTCAAAAAAATTAAATGCAGCAAATAAAACAATAAGAACTCAAAAATAAAATAAAAATGTACTAAAAGGTATAAAATAATTATCTTATTTAGTTACAACTAAACGACCAAATATTTACATGAAATCACTTTTTGAAGTCGGTGCTAAACAAACTATATAAGCTAGGTACCCGCCAAACGTATTAAGTAAGATCCGTCGACTTCGATTCATAAAATGTATTTGTTTGGCACCGACTTCAAAAAGTGATTTCATGTTAATATTTCGTCGTTTAGTTGTAACTAAATAAGATAATAATTATTTTATACCTTTTAGTAAATTTTATTTTATTTTTGAGTTCTTATTGTTTTATTTGCTGCATCTAATTTTTTTGAAGTCGGTTTTTTTTTATAAAATTTATTTTTATTTTATTTTAATTAATACACTAGATTTGTAAGTTTTTAGATATCAATCTATCTCTACACTTATTATATTATAATATTATTAAAATTAGGAAATTTAAATTATTATTTTATAACACAATAAATACGATGAGAAACCGATTAAGTTACATCATAGTCTATCAATCATTGAAATACAACAGGGGTGTCCAATAGGGTGGAGTGAAAAACAAAAGTTTTTGAATTTTGATATTCCTGACCTCTAAATAGTTGACTATGGGGCTCAAAACTAATGAGCCAAAATTCAAATGTCTTGAGGTTGCACATTTTATTTAATGTTTCAACCATATTGTGTACAGTAGGGTGGAGTGAAAAAGCAAGATTTTAATTTTTTTTTCCAAATTTTATTTCTCCTTATATTACAATAGTTGTAAATGAACATAACAAAAAATATAACAAAATTTTGGAATTTTCAGAAGTCGTCTTGAGGTTGTACAATTCACTTGAAGAACTGTTGTTTAAACTCAAATTTCGGAATTTCCTTCCTGGACTGAATCTGGGTTCTAATAAAACCATCTCTAGTTTCCTAGCCACAAACAGTTGCTGAAGCTTCAATAACTAGTTTAATATGTCTTTCGACGACCTGTGAATGACAAGGAAACTTGGCGATATTCATTTTGAAACCAAATTTGTGTTTCTGATGGTCTTCAATGGTAATGAAAATAAAAAGAAAATTTAGACAAATGTGTGACATGACTATTTGAAGCCCTGAAGAAGCCGGCCAAGTCGACGAAACGTTGACGTTGATAAATAAAAAAGTCTCACATAAAAATTTGTCCTTATTTTTCTTATTATAATCTTTCAAATTAAATTATTATTTCAAACCCCAATACATAGCCGAGCAAGATGTCCGCCGAAAGTGGGTTTTAAAAAAAGATTAAATTTAAATTAATTAGTCAAGCCAACTACAGAGCTGCGAAAAATGAACGAGGAAGAGATTAAAAGATTAAATACAAATGAAATTCCAAATTCATATAGACATTAAGTATCAGCTTGGGTTCAGGGATCGGTACCTATCGGTTATTTTATTATATCCATATTGTTTTAATATTGTATCCTGTATATGTTTCTTTTTCTGTATTGGACATCTTGTCCGTAAAACTAGCTAAACAGCTAAATAAATATGAAATATATTTAATTACGGTTGGTTTTCCACAAGGAACGGTTTGTAGTTGTCATTACTCGTCCCATGAGCCCTACCATTGGAGAGGGTTCAAACCTCCCCCCCCCCACCCCCCGTGGCTACGCCTCTGGTGAACATAGAGATATATTATAGAACCCAGAAACTATCATATTTATAAATAAATCACTAAAATTTGTGAAAAGCGTATCGGACCGTTTAACTAGTTTTCAATTTTTCGTCCAATTTATTTTTCAACTTTGAATTAATTTTAATGTATTTTTTTTTTAATAAAATTTAATCAAATTAAAATTATGTTAGAGCAAGAATTAGATTGATTAATCCTAGTTTCTAGCCTACCAGGTGATGGGCCTATTCATCATTATCTGAATCGACACACACGCCTTCTAGTTTTGAATCCCTTGCCTTTGTACAACTTGTATAACTTGACCAGCAGAGCGAATAACCGCGCTTCTTTTGTATTCCCCGAACCCCAAGGGGACATTTGCTCAAGCCCCCACCCCAAGCCCATTTACTCTAAATACAAAGATATTACGTCAAAACCTTAAGAAATTTTATTTTAAAAAGCGAGAAGTGACGGTATATACGATTTCGATTTTCTTTTCATTTTACACACAAATAACATGTGTCGAAGATAATCGATGAATATCCTATATAAATAAAATTCTTTCAGTTGTGGGGCGGGAATGTCAGCCTTCCGGTGTAATGTCACAAGAAAATTGTCATCTTGCACGCGCGTGACAAAATTCTTTAGTTCAGGTTGACAGAAGAGGCCGGCCCGATCGCAAATCAAAGCCTTTTTTTATTTTTTGAACACAGACAAATTGTTGCTTTGTTAACGTAAATCGTAGTGCGGTGTGTTTAGGGACCAAAGGGAGAGCCGTCCCTTTTCTATATAAGATATATAAAGTTCAATAAAAAAATTCTCCACATGATTTAGCTTTCTGTTGCAGTAAAAATCCGATTTTTTTTAGTAAGAACGGGTTCTTACTAGTTAAAACGCGTTTCACTGAATACCTTTGTGGCAACTAGAGTTTACGGATGTTGGTTGAGTTTGGTTCAAAGGTCTAAGATTTTCATTTTTGACCTTCCGCCTCATTTTATGGTGTTTATTTTCAAAAATTTTCAAACAAAAATGTCAAAAATTAGAATCAAAGTTCTCGAGGATGTAATTTTTGACATTTTTGTTTAAAATTTTTTGAAAATAAACACCGAAAATAAGACTGAAGGTCAAAAATGAAGATTCTAGACCAGTGGTTCCCAACCTGGGGGCGATTTGGGTTATCAGGGGGACGATAAATAAGTGAGGGGCAATTGGGGGGCGATGAGTATTCTAAGGGGCGAAATTTAAATAGTAACTGTACAGTAGAAGTTGCCGGGTAAAATAAAACAATAACAAAGTTTTCAAACTTTCATTTATTTTTTCAAACTTTAATTTAGCCCAGTAAATAGAGGGGTTTCAGCTTACATTAATTGCGGGAAAAGATTTTTTTCAGGTATGGTGTGGGTATGGGAAATCTAAGTTTCCGACCTCGAAAATGTGCGGGACAACTTTTGGAGGCCTAAAAACTTCGAAATTTTCGTAGTTTTTCCAGTTTCCCGTTTATAATTCGAAAACAGTTCATATTTTGCAAATAACCGTCCTATAGTAAATTAAAGAGGCCGAAATTTCACGTCGATTAAAAAAATATATCCAAAATTGGTCCAGTAGTCGATTTTTAATGGGGATCCAAAAAACAGACCTGGGATCACTTTTGAATATCCCAAAAACTATCATTTTTTTCGATTTTTCCCATTTTGACCATGAAGGAGCACATTTTCGATAAATACCACTCTATACATGTTTAAACTAGATTAAATTTGCTGCAATTGAAACAAAGTTTCATCTTAATTGGATATAATGGTAGCCCGTGCCGCAATGAGGTTGAAGTTTTTAAAAAAACAAACTGCAATTTTTTGCAAAAAATCGCAGTTTTTCCTTCATAAAATGAAAACCACTCATCCTAGAAACTTGATTCTTATCTCATTGTCTAAGAAATTTTGTTACTTGAACGTTTACTTGGACTACTTTTTGTTAAAAGTCTTAGATTTATAGATATCCAGCATTTTCCATGACAGGAAATTATCCATTGTTTCAAAAAATTTCAGTTTTTCCTTCGTAAAATGAAAACCACTCATCCTAGAAACTTGATTTCTCTCTCATTTTTTAGGAAATTTTATTTACTTGAACGGATACTTGGACCACTTTTTTTATAAAACTCTTAGATTTATAGATATTCTACATTTTCCGGACAGGATATGATCCGAATCCTGAAAAGCGTAATGGAAAATGTTGGATATCTATAAATCTAAGAAAAATCTAAAAAGTGCTCCAAGTAAACTTTCAAAGTCATCAAAATTTTCTAGAGAATGAGACAGAAATCAAATTTCTAGGATGAGTGGTTTTCATTTTATGAAGAAAAACTGCGATTTTTTGCAAAAAATTGCAGTTTTTCAAAACATCAACCTCATTGCAGCATGTGTTACCATTATTTTTTTTTAAATCAAAAAACGGACAAAAGTGTCCTTATACACAATAATATAATTGAAATTTTTTTACAAAAGTCACAAAAATAAATAAAAATAAATAAATAATAATTAAAAGTGAAGTGATACAAATCAATAATATACAAAAACTTAAAAATAATCACAAAAGATAATACAAACATACATAAGATCAAACAATACATACAAATCAATAAAATATAAAAACTTAAAAAATAATAACAAAAAGATAATACAAACATACATAAGATCCAAAGAAAGAAAAACACAATAAAAAGACAATCACAATAACAAAAACAGAAACAATAACAAAATACAAATTAAGATTAAAATGTCACGGAGATATAACACTGGCAGACAGCAGGAAAGGCATCATCAATCACAGGCTGGTCAATCTCTCAAAACAGATTGATTTTAGGGATTCTTTTTTTTTTTTTTTAATGCAATCGAATGCAAGAATGGGTGCACCAGTAAAGATGTAGCCCCTATGGATCTCGAAAGACCCTTGCATTACCGAAGAGAAGGGAAAGTTGATTAAGTGAGAGGGTGTAGACGTAGGTGTCTATGCACCCTGGTTTTGAAGGTTTGAAGATCATAGGTGCTGGGAAAGATAGAGGCTGGGAGAGAGTTCCAGTTCCTTGAAGTCATGGGGATATATGTATTCGCGAATGAAGTGGTCCGGCACTTTTCCAATTTGACCGCGAAAGAGTGTTGGGAGTCGGCAAAACGTAGTGCTGCGTGCAAAGCATGCTTTGGGGGGAATTATTGATTTTATCTCATCAGAGCACCTGCCGTGATAGTATCTATAGAAAAGGGAGAGGGCAGAGACATCTCTTCGATGAGCCAGCGAGTCGAGGGAGTCGGTGAGGGTAGAATCGTCAATTAGCCTGACGGCTCTGTTTCTGAATTGCATCAAGGGTAGCAAGAGAATATTTTGAGGCTCCCCTCCACAGTTGAGAGCCGTATTCGAGACAGGGGCGGATTTGGGCCTTGTAGATGGTGAGAAGTTGTGGGGGTTTGTAAAATCGCTTGGACCTGAATAAGAAGCCAATCTTCCTTGCTGCAGATTTCGCCAGAGAGGAGATGTGTTCATTCCAAGACAGGTCAGATGCGACAGAGACGCCCAACATGGATAGGCTGTCACACATTTTCAGGGTTCTATAGGGTCATGGAAGATGTCAAGGCGATGCGAGATCCGATTAGCAGATCTCTGAATTCGGTCAATCGCGTTGGCATAACCATAATTTGTGTTATGGAAGGGAATTTCAAAATAGGTTATTAGACCTTGGTTCTATGCGTGGGGAGTCTAAAGTTAATCATGACAAGCTAATCATACAGGACAATCAATTTTACCATTGACAAGTTTTGAAAGAAAGGTTATATCGAAAAAGTCGCGTCTAACCTCAAGGCTTTGCAGATTCAAGAGAGACATAATGGCATCATAGTCAAGATCCGAGATGTTCCTACCGAGCCTGTGATTAATAATACGCAGGAATTTATGTTGAACTCTCTCTATAGCAGATATATGGTTTGGGTAATGCGGACTCCATATAATGGTGCTATATTCGAGTTGACTTCTGACTAATGAGGTATATAGTATTTTTAGAACCTTAATATTTTTTGAATAGCTTGGTTGAACGGGATATAAAACCCAACATTATCCAATTAAGATGAAACTTTGTTTCATTTGTAGAAAAGTTAATCTAATTTAAAAGTATATATGAGACGTTCATCCTTCATGGTCAAAATGGGAAAAAAATCGAAAAAGGAGTTTTTGGGATAGGTATTCAAAAGTGATCCGGAGAGCACTTTTTTGAATCCCTATAAAAAATTAAACTACTGGACCAATTTTGCATATATTTTTTACTCACCGCCAAATTTCTATCCTGTTTAATTTACTATAGAACGATTATTTACAAAACATGGACCGTTTTCGAATTTTAAGCAAGCAACTGGAAAAAGTTCGAAAATTTCGTGGTTTTGCTGCCACCAAAAGTTGTCCCCACACTTTCGAAGTCGTAAACTTAGATTTGGCATACCCACACCATGTCAAACGATTCTAGAAAAAATATTTTCCCGCAATTAATGTAAGCTGAACCACTTTTTGGATCCTCTATTTACTGGGCTAATTTTCAACTTATTTAATTTTTCCAGATTCCAATTTAAAAATGATAACATGTACTCTTGTTTTTTAAATGTACGTCAATGTTCTTAGTTAATTATTTCACTTCTTTGTTTTTAACAAAAATATGTAAGAAAAATAAATTTTAATTTTTTTCTATTTTATTAAAGAGTGCGCTGGATAAAACTGCTTTGGTTGTTTCTTATATACGGTAATAAAATTGTTTAAAATAATAAAACTGATTTATTATTTAGACTTTACTTCATATTAAAATTAGGCATACTGTGGAAAATGAAAAGGCGGCGATAAGTGATAGTCAACATCCAGAAAGGGGCGATGGGCCACAAAAGGTTGGGAACCACTGTTCTAGACCCTTTAACCAAACTCGACCAACATCAGTAAATTCTAGTTGGCATAAAGTCAAAAGCGTTTTAACTAGTAAGAACCCGTTCTTTACTGTAACATATTGTAAAATTATTAAGCTTGCATATTAGTCAAAATCATGCCAAATTTTGGTTCTTTTCGTTTCAAGCAAAGTTATGAACGAAAACACCCTCAACAAAATGTTTGTCTGTCTGTCTGTGTGTTCCACCGAAAATTTTGCTCACGATTCACGTAAAAACGGCTGAAGGGATTATTATGAAATTTCATATTTGGATCAGATGTCTACTAATTTAAAAGCATTGCTATATAATAGAAGTGGCCAAAACGTGGCTCGCGAGCCGTATGAGGTTCTTCAGTCAATCTCGTGCGGCTCTTGAACCCTCTTGAATAATACTGATTTTAAAAAGTATAATAATTAAATTAAAAAAATAATAATACATAACTAAATTAATTTATAATTAAATAAAATTGAACACTAATGTTATAAGTAGAGCAAAAAATAAATGTTACTTCATTTATATTTTAGTACCTGGAGTCACCGAGCGATGCACGGTAACCCCTGACCCCCCCTCCCGAAAAAATGGATAGTTTTTTAAATCTTTGTTGCATTATTAAATTCTTCTTCAACGATAATGTGGTTAGAACTATTAAGAATGAATGGCACTCAAAAATCTGACAAACAGAGCCGCCAACACATGTTTAGTTTGCTAGTTTAGTTTTTTTATTGTTTGGCAAGCTATGTTGGCTAACCTGAATTTTTTTAGTTTTTCCTGAATTTTCCAATTTTCCGGACAACTTTTCCAATTTTTTTTACGTATTAACCTGAATTGGACTATTACGAACATTTAAAAAAATTAGCCAAATCGGTCCAGGCATTTGAGAGATCTGCGCTTACAAAGAAACAGAAATTCATTTTTATTATATGGATTTATTGTTAGTTGGAATCGGGACGTTTTGTGTCGTTTATTTTTCGATTTCCTCAGCGGCTCACTTTGTAACTCAATTGGCCATCATTGATAAAACTATAAGAAATATCATATTTTATCTTTTTTCAATCTTTTACTTTTTACAATACAGGGTATGGTCAAGTATTGTAATCATGCATAATGTCTGTACTTTTGGGACATTACTATATTTCGACTTATAGTGATCAAATTAATAATTCAGTCAAATTGTGCTTCAAAATGGACAATTTACCACTGCTCGAAGTCCCTATAAACTTAGTAAATTGGATATTGGATTGTATCTAACTTTCTGAGCTTTGGCTCGTGATCCCGGCTTCTTTCCTTCTACTCTGTTCTTTTCACGATGGAGGGGCCATCCCATACAGGCCTTTAGGGGATGGACCTTCTCGTGTATCTCCTTCTCACATCAATATCATTAAAAAAAAAAAAAAATGGGCCTCTATGAGGAAAGTTTTGGGTTAGTTCTGATTTTTTGCATATAAAAGTTTTTTGGGGGGCTGAATCCAAATCTGAGGTTTCCCACCAAAATTTCGTGACGCAACATTGTAGAAAATGAAAAAAAAGGTGAAAATTTCCATTTTTTTGGCGGTTTTTCGCTTATAACTCGAAAACTATCAACTTTTTGTAAATAACGAAAGGTCATAAAATTTTCTACAATTTTCATAATTTAGGTTTTTCTCCGACATACTGTTCGGACTCAAATGCAAAATCCAAATTCCCGACCTCGGCAGCCCCCCCCCCCCCCCCGATCAACCAAAAACTTTTGTCGATATTTTTTCATTTTGACCATGAAGGAGCACGTTTTCGACAAAGACTACTCTATACATTTTTAACCTAGATTAAATTTGCTACAATTCAAATAAAGTTTCATCTTAATTGGATAAATGGTAATCCGTGCCCCAATGGGGTTGAAGTTTTGAAAAACTGCAATTTTTGCAAAAAATCGCAGTTTTTCCTTCATAAAATCAAAACCACTCATGCTAGAAACTTGAGTTTTATTTCATTCTCTAGGAAATTTTATTGACTTGAACGTTTACTTGGACTACTTTTTTGATAAAAGTCTTCGATTTATAGATATCTAGCATTTTCCATGACAGGATATGATCCAAATCCTCAGAAGTGTCATGGAAAATGCTAAATATCTATAAATCTAAGACTTTTATCAAAAAAGTAGTCCAAGTAAACGTTCAAATCAATAAAATTTACTAGAGAATAAGATAAGACTCAAGTTTCTAGCATGAGTGGTTTTGATTTTATGAAAAAAAACTGCAATTTTTTGAAAAAATAGATCATTTCATGTCATGGAAAATGCTAGATTTTTATAAATCTAAGAGTTTTAATAAAAAATTGGTACAAGTAAACGTTCAAATCAACAAAATTTCCAAGAGAATGACATAGGAATCTAGTTTCTAGGATGAGTGGTTTTCATTTTATGAAGGAAAAATTGTGATTTTTTGCAAAAAATGGAGTTTTTCAAAACTTCAACCTCATTACGACGCAGATGACTATTTATCCAATTAAGATGAAACTTTGTTTCAATTGTATCAAATTTATTCTATTAAAGGCTGCAACTGAACGAA